>JAODTK010004599.1:0-263821 GCA_026419785.1 Sclerodactyla briareus | reverse complement strand
ATCAGGGTTTCAATATAAAGTGTGGTCAGGGGCGTATATACATTAGGGGGGGGTGGGTGGGCACGTGTGACACCCCCCTGAGATATTGAAAAGTCAGTCCCGTAGCGGCAAAAACTCGGTCTCTGAGCGGCCAAAGCCGATTTTTAATGAACATTGAATAGACCCTCGAAGATGGAACAAAGAATGCCATAACAACTGTTTTCTTATAACAAATGGACCCTTGTACCAAAAGCAACCTACGGAAAGATTGGCCACTCCCTCCCCCCCCCCCCTCCCCCCCCCCCATCGGTCGCTGAAAAAAAACTGGGAAAATTACAAAATAGTCAATCAAAAAAGTCGGTCTCAGACAGAACATGCTGTCGGTCCCAAAAGTTCACACCCCCCTTGGAAAATTGTGTAAGTAAAACAAGATTCGCTGATATTGTTTGCAGAAGCGACTGCCATTGCAGATTGAGAAATTTGAGGAAATTAGAAGTGGGAGTCATGAGAATACGTATTCCAGCAAGGTCTCAATTCAGGAGTAGCGCTGGGCGTGATCTTGGAGTGGAAGATATTTCGATTGTACATTTAACAAAGCATTGGATAAGGTCATACAAGACCTGAATGAACAATTCGTGTACACCAGAGGAAAGCCATGCTCCTGTGTAATTTATCACTCAAGAATGTCATAAAAACAAGTGCAGAGAATCAGGGGTCCGAGATACAAGCCCCTATGGATAAAGTACAACTCACTTTTGGAATTATTTCAGGACGAATTCGATGTGTGGCAAACTTCTTGGAAATCACAAGCCCAGGAGGGGGAAACATATATTTATAGCCATTGAGGCACTAGACCAGTGTTGTTGTAAACCAATAATGTTCCATTTCCATCCACACACTGCTTTCAGTTTTAGCTGTCTGCCGATCTCAACAGCAGAAGTCGAGCGCGTCTTTTCAAAAGTGGAAAATACGCTGTCGTCAATCAGATGTTCCATGGAGAGGACCGCCTACAAGCTTTGCTCCTCCTCCAAGCCCATCGGGAGCACATTCCGATACCACCGATGTGGTAGACTATTTTTCAAATTGGAGTTCGCCGGTGAACTCCATTGTCAATGATATATCACAATAGGCAGAGTCGGAAAAACTGCCGAATTCTATCGGTCCACTAAATGATGCAGGGCAGATCTTGCACCAAACAATCTAGCCCTTACCATCGAATAGTTGAATCAAATCCCATTCACAGCAGTCCTGCGGGCAATTTATCGTTGACAGGGGATGTCAGGCATAACCATCGAAGTATCCTAATCAGTATTTGTTTCGAGACACACAAGGCACTCTAAGTATGACCCACTATATTTTGTTACCACAAACAATAATAATGATTTTATTTCATGGGTTTACAGAAAAGTACACCCTTCGTAAACCTTGAAATTTAGTGCGTAGCATCCTTTAATATCAAGAGTATAGGAGCCCTATTGGTTGGTTGGGGAGAATGGGAAATTTGTTAGATGTTATGTTGCCCATAATGAGCTGGTGCAATCTCCCATTTGTCCTTGTGTCTGGCTATAGGTTGTCGGAAAGAGTCAAGGAATCACAAAGCCTTTTGGCTTTCTGGTTTTCCAGTGCTGTTGGTACTGAAATAATTTAACCACTATCACTTTGGCTCATAAATGTTATACAGATTGTATTCATCATGACTACAGTGGGAGCGCTCCTCTATTTATGCAGACTGGAGAGCATGAATGCTCACTGTAGCGTTGATTGCAAAACCCCCTAGTACACGCCTCATATAATTATTGTTCCCCAGTTAACAAATAGGAGCAAAAGAGCATCCTCTGCAACGAACATCAACAACACGAACATACATGAAACTACGAGAGGACCACTGCTGAGGTCAATAAAGGTGTGGCCTCTACTGGAACTTCAGCCTCTATTAGGACGAATCTGATCCTTCAGGAATACAATATAGTCTGGCATATCATCATAAAATGATAATATAATAAAATGGACTACAAGCTCACAGTAAAAGATGATGGAAAAAAATGGCTTATCTTGTAGGTCAAAAGTTCAGCAGTTTGATACTTTGTAGTCTTGTTCAAGACTTGATGAATCATCTTTGATCCAGCAACCTTGAATGCTTTTAGCGCGTGGACAACTACTAACCTACATACTAATACCCACTACATCGATTCTTGTTAGACTGTAAAAAAAAACGCTTTCCTCTTCCACGGTAGTATGATAAGACAACGCGAGGTGATGATAATCGCGTTAATTCAGCTCCATCAATAGCACTTTCAAACCAGTAAGTCGTCTCTCTCAATACCACCGACCTGCCACTACGCTGTGATGTTACAGGCAAAATTTAATAAAGTCCGAACTCCAAGAGCCACGTATAAGTACTGCAGGCGTTAATATAGTTACCATTGACAACGCTGATTGGCCGCTTCAGATTATAAAGCAGAAAACAGTTCTTAGACTATGGGAGAGCTAACCATGATGCCCAATATAAAACAAACTGGAGGGAACTGGAGGGTGTAATACACGGTAAGCCAGGGCGATTAGAAGAAACAGTCGTCTATACATTAGACTAGATATTGGTGGCAAGAAGGAATGTCTAAAACATTCTGTTCTCAAGTGACAAGAGGTTGTGCCGCGTGGCTTATGATAGAAGGTGATCACTATTTGATATTATTCCAGCTGCACACTCAAGTGTACATTGGTTAATATAATCATCCGTAATAGTAAAATATCTCTTGAAATATCTATTCAAGCAGTCGATCTGACCAATACCAAAAGAAGGATAACCAAACCAGATCGCAATAACGGATTGAGATAACACTTTATCGAACGCCAAACTGTCTTCTTTTCTGCTATTCTCGAAATATAATCCAAACCCTGCAAGTCTCCCAATACAATAGAACCTTTGTTTTTGACATTTAATAACATAGTATCCACATGGGCATTCCAGTTGAGCTCGATCATTACGGAATAAGCCATGAATACCTGAATTCTGACAAAACTTCAATAACATCACCATCGATTAAAACCGGATCATGACTTGTATCGAACGGAAGTCAACTAATCAGTACCTTTGTTTCTTACTGTTAATAAACAATGGTTATCTTGGCACTGCCGACTGTGTCATGAATAGCAGACAAATAGTAATACCATGCACAGTTCAGTGGTCTTTACAAAAAGCATGTCAAGGAATAGTGATAGGAGGGGAATACAATAACCCCCTCCTAAAACCTACATGTGTCACTGTATCATCTCTAGACGATCCCCCTCCTCTGGACACTTATTGGAGGGTCATTTTCTGCAGGGCTTTGGAAAACCGATGATCCATTACACGATGACTGCACCATATTATACGCTACCTAACTTCCCAATAGCTCCTATGTGGACAGAGTCCGACCCCTGATGGTCGCATATCCTATCACCATATTTCGTCTCCCTTTCTCTGTGACAGGTCGTAAAGAAAAAGGAAATGACCCGGCTGATCAGTTTGAAAGGGTATCGGACACACCCCCTGTCCGCATGCCAAAAGCAATTCCATTTGAAGGAATTGTCGTCCTGACCGCCAACGCCGGTTGATGATCGGTAACAGCAGTTCCGGTGTCGAGAGGGGGGGCGTTTGGCACCCCCGTGGTCAACCTGGGGTCTAGGCAGACTGGACGGGAAACTGGTGAGAATTAACGATCGTCTCTGGGATCAGGGAGAAATATGTGTAAATTTTTGTGGATGTACTATTTGCACCTGGTGACCTGCACTGGATGCAAGTTCATTTTTGGATGACCCATTCAAATGGCATTACAATAATGTATTGTTTCCTGAATGAATGTATGTTGTGTGGAATGCCCTCATCTATTAACAACCTGAGCGCTCTGAACAACCTTTGTAAGGTTATCCCCAGAATTAGCGGTTGTTGATATGGTTGGCCGAATTCTGGAATGTATCAGTCTATCAGAAGTATTCATGT
Organism: Sclerodactyla briareus; assembly: GCA_026419785.1. Classification (NCBI taxonomy): domain Eukaryota; kingdom Metazoa; phylum Echinodermata; class Holothuroidea; order Dendrochirotida; family Sclerodactylidae; genus Sclerodactyla; species Sclerodactyla briareus. The sequence goes on along the minus strand of JAODTK010004599.1, from coordinate 259,863 downwards.
ATGTAAAAGTCATGTGGCATAAACGCCAGTCAGGGCAAAATTGAGACCCTTCATATGGGCTTGCATACCCTTCCTAAGGCTTTTATGGTATCAATTCACCATTGGGTATTTTGCCTTGGTGCCATGCCATACGGAAACTGTTTGGCCTTGGTGCCCTCAAAATTCCTGTATGGACAAGGCCAAATGGCCGCGCCCTTCTTCAACCTAATTCCAGCCCTGTCAGGCCTCTCTCTACAAGATGGCTGTATTGCAAACGGACAGTCCAAACGGACGTCAACAACCTGAAATATTCATGAGATGAGCAGCAACTGGATGTCACTAGTGGGTACATTATAAAACTTGACCAACTCCCGCTACACTTGCTGTGTGTAACAGCCCTGACCTTCAGTTCAATAGTTAGGCCGACAACCTACAGGGTAAGGTTTAACCCCCCCATGGTTCCCAACCAGGAGGGAATTTCAAGATTCAAGGGGAGAAAAAAATGTATATATACAAAGGTAATGATTTTTGCAGGATTTTTCGATGGGCAGTCTTACGTTCACTAACACATTAATAGCAAGTTTAACCCTTTCCCGCATCGCCCCACCTATCAACCTTCAATTATAATGTATTCCTAAAGGGGAAAGACTTCAAGCGAAAGGCAAAGGGGGAAATGGGGAGAAAATGGTTGGGAACCACAGTTTTAGACCCACTTACATTGTGTCCTTTGGACAGATTGTGGCAACGTTGCAGCAGACTGGTCATCCAGGCATGGTACATTTGTATGATGATGTTCTAGAACAGTTTTAATGTATAGGTCCACAGGTTTTTGGCTTCCACAAAGTGGTGGGTATGAATGGAAGGCTAACTTAGTTATGATTTAAAAGTTATAACAAGGCCAGGCCCCATTTTGATCGTTATTATCCTGTGACTCAGTGTGTTGGAGGGACATACTCTGCGACACAGTATAGTATGGTTCTGTAGCAATGCAAGGAACTCCAGGCATCTGCCAAATTGTCTAATTGACCAAAAACCTAACACAGGTCTGCCACAGAGAAAAGATGGATGGGTTGGAAAATAGGTAAGCCACGTGACTGCAACCCTGCCAATTTGCATATGTTTTGATGAACACTCGTTGGATATGACTACACTTTAGTTCTTACAAAGGTGGAGGTAATTTCGAAGTGTTAGAGGTAAAATTTGCATAATTGTACCTTTCGGAAAAATCGTGTGAGCCCAAGTATTTGCCATTCTTATTCTTGTCGTCAGGGGAGAACGTGCTCCACTGCCGAGAGGCGACACCACCACAGAAGATATTTCACCTCACTGGAGATACAGTACCAGAGGCAGTTCCCAAGGTAACCCTTCTTTCTTTCAGTTTCATTCAGATTTGTTGAAATAGGGGTTTGTCATTTGGTTTACATGTGGCAAGTGAATCATAGGAGGGGACATGGTAGTGCATCATAGGAGGGGACATGGTCAGTGTTTTTAAAAATATGTTGGTTAAATGGCCGAAGAATGCCTGAGTGGTATCAGTGGAGCTTTCCAAGCAAGCTTTCCAGGTTTAATTCCCAGAAGACAGCTTTCTCTAGGTGGCTGTACTTGCAGTCGCTATGGGCGAGGTCTTGGTCTTCATTTTAATGATGAACCTGTAGAATCAAGTCAGATCTAACGATCTAACATATGGAGGAAATGGCATGTATGATTTCATCATCATCAAATTATGGTGATCGTAACTGCATTGACATTGCTGGCGTGCCCTTGTCTGTGTACCTACAGCTGTAGTTAATATTGGGTCATGGACGGCCAAGCTGGTTTGCAGATTACCTGATTGATAATGTCCTAAAGAAAGAGTTTGGCTGATATGCCCATTTAGCAAACTATTTATAGATCTGACACCACACGGGAAACTGGCTTGTTAAATCTATGGTTTCAGTCAGCCTAATTGCTAGCTATACCAGCCAGTATAGTATGTATTCACTCATTTTATACCAAACTGTTTATAGATCTGACAGCATAGAGGGAAAAAAATGCCTCAATAATTCAGTCATTATCAAGCGGCGTGGTGATTCCAGGAATTGGGTTATGGTTTCTCTTCCTGTTAGCTTAAGCATGGCATAATGCAGTGTCAACTAATGGGAAGGAAAGGGCAGGAAGCTCAGCAGAGAGGAATTACAGGCAAACATAAATCACTGGGCCCTTTCTGTTCTCATGTGGCTATATATCATATCCCGAGGTTGTCACTCGAAATGCAAGCTGTCGTACAAATACAGCTTAAAACGTTAGCCTTTCGTTACAGAGTTGGGTGTCAAATGTCTCAATTGAGAAGGAGACAGGTGTACAGTAATGAGGGAATTGTTTCCTTGCCAATTTTCTTATTCTTGACAAAGTCGTAGAATCCATGCAGTCCGACATGCGTTTGTGTGTATTAGTTTTGACACCAGCTTGTAAACATTTACTTGACCCCACCTGGATCGATGAAGCTGCTCAAACTTGGTATGTGTGTTCCCCATGATTGAGTACATTACCCTATTGTTTTGGAGTTGCGGTCAGAGGTCATATTCTGAGTTCCCCAGAGGATCAAAGAGGCCATGAAAATGCTTGTAAGCATTTATAGGTTGTCCAGACTGGTTTGGTCTGATCAATTTACGTTTATTGTGTAACTCCCTCATGGAGATACCAAACCCTATAGTATTTGGTTTTTGGTCGGGTTAATTTTGGTCGCAAGTAGAAAATTTGTGAATTGATATTTTGGCCAATTTTGGCGTGAACAAAATAACTCACCCCAACCTGGATGATGAAGCTCATACTCGCTTATGTGTGTTCCCCATGATGAGTACATAAATCTATTGTTTTTTGGGGTCAGGTCAGATGTCCAAGCTGAAAACCTTGTAAACACAATAGTCCTGAACTTGTTTGGTCAGATTCAGTTAAATTTTGTGTAGATAGCTTTTTGCTGTGGAGAGTAGCAAGAGCCTTTGTTTTTGGCTTAGATCGGAGGGCATTTGGGTGAAAAATGGAGAATTTTTTAAAACATATATTCGGGCCAAATTTAGCTTATAAACACGTAACTCGACACTCTAAGCTGGATGACCCATATTGGTATGTTGTTCCCAATGAAGAGCAGGGATGTACTACGCCGGCCGTGCCGGGCGGGGGTACCAGGCACTAGGGTAGTGCGCCCGGCAACTCGAAGGCAGAATCGGAGCCATGGATATACTTGTCTAATGCCCCCCCACCAAAAATATAGGGGTCCACGATGTGAAGGCCCATTATATGTCACAAATAGTCAAATTGGCCCCTCTGTTTGGACTGGGCCCGGCGGCCATGACCCGCTGCGCGACCGGCCTACAGTATCCGTGACTAATCTTTACAGAATTGCAGATGCAGAATGTCCGGCACTCAGATTCTCTAGCGTGCAACCATGATGATGAGTATGAACCCTAGTGTTGGGGGGTCCAGATGATGGTTTGATCAAGTTGATATTTGTATAGCTCATTTATAAAGGTAGTACAGAAACACGATTAATTTCTGGGTGATTGAGGTAATTTTGCCTTCTAAAATTTAGCGTGTAAACACGGGAACGGACTTGTGTAAAAGGAGAAGCTCATACTTGGTATGTATTTTTCCCATGATGGTTTACATGATCCCTATTGTTCACCAGGAGGTTACAGTTTGAAACCTTGGTAACATGAAGTCCGAATATGGTTGTCCGAATCAAAGTTGTATTGGTGTGGGCTGTCATAAGGGGGGGGGGGGGTTGTGCAGGAACCCTCTTGATTTGTATTGTGGTCCTAGTCAGTTTGGGCCAAAATGGAAATTCCCATAAATAATGATTCACATATTTATTTCATTCCACCCAGTGAAAGAATGTAAATAAGGAATATAGATACACATACTGTCAATAGCTGTTACATGGATAAGGCAGAGTGTGATGATGTGAACATAATCCACCTTGCTTCACAAAATATGAGGAATTGAGTCAATAAATCCACAGAAAATCACATGGTCAACGGTCAACGTCCTGTGATTAAAAAGTTATCTTAAAAGAAAACTTTTCTTCTGCCGAGTACCGTTGACCGTGGAGCTATTCCAGTACTGCAGTTCAGTATAACCAAATGTACTAACTACAGGATATTTTGAATAATAGTCGGGGAATGAGGGGCGACTAACTGCATGACGGACCATGCCCCCCCCTCTTCCCGAGAGAATGACAAATTGAAAGAGGGAACCTACATTCCTACAAATGAGTCACTGGTTGGATGCACCTGACTTCACGGCAGCGACAACTCTCAATATCATTAATATACTCGGGGCATGAGCATACAGTCATGCGAAATGGATAAAGCGTCTACGCACCAGTGCGTAACATTTGAATGAAGCTAATCCATGATATGACGCTCCTGGCATAAAAATAGTGACGGACATTGCTCGTAGGTCAGAACGTCTTTGTTACAACTAACAGCGGCAGAACCAGATGTAAAACCACGCTCTCGGTGGGAACCAAATTCGTTTGCTGATGAGTCTGAGTTGCCTCTGCCAATCTGAGGGCCATTACAGTCGCGTTCAACTTGGCAACCCCGATGTACACAACATGCCAGGTGAAAAACACCTTGATGACATCCCGGATGTATCAACTGTTCAATACACCCAGCTTCTCAAACAGCCCTCACACAGAAGATTCCAAAAGCCATTGAACCATTACTAAAAAAGTGGCTCAATTGGTTGCCTCAAATTGTTCAGACAATCTTGGACAAAATTTGTCCATACCTAAAACGATGAACGAACTCCCACTCCCCCACACAATGTTGGATATGAGACAGCAACACTGTCGTGTCCAACATTTGTATGGGGGGAGGAAGGGGGTGGATGTAGATGTAATAGATGTATTACGCCACGAAATCACTATTTTCCAGCGGCCATGGTCGTGTGGGGTAAAAAATGGTTTTTAGTTGATCCAACCAGTTTTAGATGGATAAGTTCATACTATGTAATTTTGTTTTCACCTTATGTGACTACAATTAACCCCTTATTTTGTGGTCAGGTGAGAGGTCACAGAAGTCCTGTTGGAAAATCCTTGTAAATAAGATAAAGTTCAGATTATTTGATCTGATCAAGTTGAAATTTAGTTGTGTACACTTCTTTTATGTGTACAGGAACCCAAGTGCTCCATGCAAGATGAGTAATGTTTTTGTGGAAAATGAGGAATTGTCAGACATAATGTCATACAGTAATTGCCATGATTAGCTGGTTCACTTTCCAATTTGTTCTGTGTCTGGCCGTAGGTTATATCATCATATCCCCCGCAATAATGTGAGGCCTTTGACGTAGGGCAATTAGGCCCAATGTCAAAAGGTGTACTGGGTCCCCTGGCGTAGAGTCAACTGACTTTGCAGCCAATGCCGTGTGATAGGGCCCAATGACTCCCCTAGCAACCGCCATGTTCCCGACGGAAGTCCACAGCAGTTGAACCGTTATATGCATGATCGAAACATGTCCAGCTTAACGAATGGCACGCTGTGCTGCAAACGTAGCTATAAATACAATCAAGGACCAAAGTGTGAACATGTAGCTTTTACAAAGCAGGCACACGGAGTGAGTTTTGCCATTGAAATTCCTTCTTACAAGAAATTCCGCCCCCCTGTGAAAATAATCCGCCCCCTTGAAAATGTTCTGCTAATCTGTGACGTACGGCAACTACTTCAGCCATACACATGTAACAATTCATTGGAAATATTTGTTAGTCCGTGGTTCTGCCAATGGAAGCTCGAGTATATTAACAGCAGTAAATCATGCCCGCTGTGTGCCCAATACTTGACGAGCCAAAGTTGTAGACTGATACATAATGAGCTCTGCACTTGAACAACCCTACCATGTAAACTACTATCATTCTCGCAGGTCTTTCAAATACGGGGACGGCCATGCGATCCCCCGCATCCTCAAGTTCCTGAAGGGGATTAACCTGGCGGGAGAGACCCAGAAGAAATTTGTCTTTCCGCCAATGCCCGAGAGCCAGAGCAAGGACATCGACCACATCCTGGAAACACAGAGCGCCCTCGCTGTCGACCTGGGAGGCACGAATCTCCGCGTAGCCATCGTATCGGCAGAGGTAAGAAGAGAGGGATCGTTCGTTCACTCACTCTTCTGATCACTTTCTCCCTGGCTAGTCACTAGCGGTGGACTTTCATTGTGTCCCTGTAACTATACGTACATCATGAGCTCTTTTGTGTGTTCATTTTCCATGAACAAAACTGCTGCCCTATTTATGTTCCAAAAACTGCTCACACTGCATGGGACCGAGTATCACTGGCTGAGTGGCCACTATTAGAATACTGAAATCACCCAAATGAACAGTAGAAAGCTATTGGGCAAGCAGGAAACAGTCAACTTCATGATAGGGCTGTGCATTTACCATGGTGTTATTACAAAAAAGTTGCCAAGTGGGGAGTTTATTGCCTCTTTTGTTGAGACATTATGTACTCATTGTGATGCATCATACAAGAAATCTAATAGTGGCCTCTCATTCCCTCCTGGTCATGTCAGTGTGAACTGCTCTAATGACGTCTTCTCATTTTCTTCATTCAGAGTTTACCAATAAACTTTCATGATATGACAAGCCGAATATGTTATGTGTTTAGACGTTCCTATGAACATTCAGCATTGTAACTGGCAACTGTGAGAACATCCTGTGGACTCCAGGGGATTTAATTGAATTTTGTCCCTTATTCACAGTGTAATGTTGCTATGGTGCACTCTCATTGGTGCAGCGCATAAATGCGGCAGCCAATCAGTACTCACGCATAAGTTAACTGCGCATAGTCAAGTTTAATTAACTAGATCGGTTCTATGCATTGACCTTGTGTATTCACACTGGTGCATTCGATTGACCCCGGTTACCCCGGTACTTGTATGTGCGAAGATTGTGTTTCCATAACCTGACCATTGAAAGAGTGCCACAAGACATTTTGATCGTCACAGATCATAGGATTATAATTCTATGGATGTAGCCAGTGGAAAGGCGAGCCTTGAGCTAAATGAAGGGGTGCAGAGGAACGAGAATCAGAGTGTCTTGGACAAGACACTGGTGTATCTGCTAAATGTGAATACTGAAGTTGAATTGCAAGTACTTGTCAGACTGATTTTCTTGATTTTCTACAGTGTACAGTCAATGAATATGTTCTCTGCATTACGGTATGGAATGCTTTCCCTTGAATTCCATCTTGTACGACCATGTCATCCAGAGTTATTCATTTTCCCATTGAACATATTATACATAGTTGCTCAATTCTGTAGAGTATACCTCCTTCTGTAGTGCTGTTGAGTGTAGTTCTACGAGTCTCATGAGTTAATTATCAGTGTTGGAGTCGAGTCCAACCAATCCGAGTCCAAGAGAATCCTTTCAACACGAGGACAAGTCCGAGTCGATTTGTCCGAGTCGAGTCCCCGAGTCCCTATTGAAACTTGGCATTTAGCAGAAATGAATGGGCCTACTATTGGATTCAAAATAGCGAGTTAGCATCGTTAGATGTTGCTCCCTGAAACTGTATATAATAATATTGAATAGTCAGACAATGTATATATATGATAAAGTTTCCATACGTTCCTATCCAAGAGCTGGGTGCTCATCAAGAAAGTCATAGCAATGGCCATGTAATAGCAATGTAGCAATGCCAACTATAAAAACTAACAGAGTGAATGACCTAAACAATCCATATAATCCTACGTAGACTCTCCGGCCTGCCTACCTACCTACCATTTGGAGACCTAATAATTTTCCAGACATAATTTCCACCGTCTTTGCAGACTTTTCGGCGAGTGTGGCATGTTCTCTTGTCCTGTGCATGTGACACCTTTGCTGACAGCCGTTCATAGGCACTGCTTAGCCTACTATTGGCCGACTCCAAATTTGGTATGAGCGAATTCGAACATGGTTGAAAAAGACAGCACAGTAGTTCATCATGTATTTGATTATCAATGTACATTTGTGGATTGTTCTTCCTCATATTCGTTGCCAAGGATTTTCGAGCGGGACTCGGACCAAGTCACTGAGTCCCAGCAGCCGATTCCTAGTCAGGGCTCCCGAGCCCCCCCCGAGAGCGAGTCCTTCAAAATTGGTCTCGAGACTGGTCTCGGGACCGAGACCGGACTCAAGTCCTCCACACTGTTAAATATATAAGGGACACTTAGTACCCACCTTCCGTCTCAAACTGAGTTTTATTCAAGTGATCAGCATCCTGATTGACCAACTGAAACATACATCGGGTAACAAAAAAACGTTCCGTTATCAACCAAGAATGAACCAATAAGTACTTTCTGCAAATTGTTTGTCATATCGGTTCTCTGAATAAACTTGCACATCTGATAGACTTTTCATTCCATTTGTAAATCACAAATTTAGGGGTATTTGAAAGTCAGTGGAAGTGAAAATTCACATTTTTTAGATGGCATCAAATTGCTTAGAAACTTGCGAGATAAAAGGATCGTGTTTGATACCCCAAAACCTGAATTTTGGAGTCAATTAAATTTGAAGATAATGAATGCTGACATCTGTATATTCTCAAAAATTATGTGCATCCTACTTCCGATCAGGTTTATCATGCTTGTGTAACAGAGCAAGTATTCTTTTTTTCCCCATGATGTCATGTAGACATTAAAATAGATAGGTTTGTTCCATTCACACCGTCTTTTTTTCATCTGAAAGTGTTCAAGGCTATCTTTCTTCTTATCTAATCAGGAGGAAATATGTTCTGCAAAATCATGTTTTGCACTTCCACTAACCTTTAAGAAAACCAGACTTTTCACCACTAACCTGATTTTTTTTTCTTTCACAGGGAGAAGTTTTGGATGTTCTTTCAAAGTTCTCACCAAAGAGTAATGAGGAGAGGGCTCGAGTTGATCCTGAAACTTTGAGGAGAAAGTCACTGAAGGAGATCAAGCTCAACTGTAGAGTCCTCGGAGTCGGGTGTTTCTTTCATTCCAACAAGTGCCCACTACTCCTGACTCACAGAGGCTGGAACTGATCTTGGAACTCAAGAAGATCAGCCACTGAAAGCGGACAAGCTCCAATTGTAGAGGCATGAAAGTCCCTTACTGCCCCCCCCCCTACTTGAAACAGCACAATCATACTGTTTGATATTTACCGGCCATCTGCGACCCGGCCGCATGAATGGTGGGAAGGGGAATGGGGTGGGCACAAGGATGGGAGGGGGGGTGGGGGAACTAAAGTGTTCTGCATGGATGGTGATCCTTGGTATGCTGGGATACATGCCAAGAAGCCTGCTTGATCTCAAATAGCCACTGGGATCACACTACCAGTAAGCAGCGAGCGTTAAATGGACAATGGGGGATGGCAACGAAACATATCACGCGTTACCTACTGCGCATGCCGGACAATCTAACACACTGTCATATCAAGATCACGGGGGATGGGTCACCTACTCATCAATAGTCCTCACATGTTTACGTGGCACAGAATGTGGCGTCGCTTCAGTACTGGGCTAATTTAGCTAAAATGCAAAGTCATGCATTAAAATGATTTGTACACGAGGCTAACCTGGCTTCGTGTTATTCATTTCGTATTCACCTCCTCATAGTGCCCGAGCATACACTGTCCGAACCTCAAAGCCTTGTGCGAGGATAATGAACAAGCCGTAAACTTTGCTTCTTCTCAGAGCATGTGCAATTTTCACAAGCAATTTGATGCCCATAGATATATGGTCTAGGCTTTCACTCCTGGTGGATGGCACTCTTGTGTGTTGAACTGCTATTCTTTTCAACAAAGAAGCTGGTGAATTGCAAAATTAGCAGAGGCCTTGTGAAAAGATCCAAGGCCAACAAGGTATACCTCAGTTTTAAGCAGGCTCCAAGTACCTAAAAGTGACAGCGTTTTCGCCGAGTGTGTGTGTCACAAGGTATAGCTTGTCCGTGTTAGTTTCTGTGAGAGAGAGGTCTGGTTGTGTGTTCAGCTCTGTTTGATATCCCACTCAAAATGCCTTGTCTTGCGGGGGTCAGTACAGGAGGTCGTGTCAATCCCACCAAGGCATCGTCATGCATTCAACAGATCCTTGAAGGGTAAGCATTTTGAGTTTGCCTCCAGGTGGATGTGAAATAGTACAGTCCAAAATTTGGCTCTGTTTTCTTACAATGTTCATTTTTATGGCGGCTGTAAGTAGATGGGGACCTTCATAAAAGCCCAGTTTGTGTCAATCCCACCCAGACGTCGTCATGCATTCAACAGATACCCTGAAGGGCAGGCATTCTGACGCAAGTTTGCCTGAAATGTGTACGGTCGAATATGGCCTATGTATTATCCACACTTGTGGGTCTTTTATGGGGCTTGTAGGTATCAGTATCATAGAACCGGAATTTACTTACTGGGTAAGCAGTATCAAAGAATCCAGAATTGACTCAACTTAATCCAGGACTTGACTCTAAGGTATCTTGTGACATGGGTGGACCCGTCCAGGGCACTCCAAATCATTTTAGTTAAATTTGGAATTGCACGATAGGTCCTTCCTCAGATGTCTACAATCTGTAATAAGTTTCTTTTGCTATAATTGGGTAGTTCTGCAAAAAAGTAAGAGTGGCTACTTTTCAAGGCTCAAACAACTTTTTGTGAATGGGGTTCATTAGGTACGTGTATTTTGACAGTGAAAGCTTAAATTCACGATCTGCAGTTTGATGCAGGCAATACTGTGTTGCATGCACACGCCCTTGGTACAGAATCATTTTTTTACATTAGTAGTTCTTTTTAGTAGATCGCAATTTTGGCCACTGTTGTAAGGCGTTAGGATCACCCTTTTTTGCAGTTATGATGCATTGGGTTTTGTGGTCTTCGAAATCAAGCATTGGTATAAAGTCCTAGTAGCATATACTGACAAGTCTTTGAAGTTTCTTAGCTTTTTTCTCAGCGAAAAGACTGCTAAGAACTAGCGTATGCCATTTATTTTCACGAGACTCATTGTATATGGACAACCTTTAGGAAATTTGGAACAAATAATGTGTCTCATATTCATAGTTCATACTGAGTACAAAATCAAGTACAAACTGTTCATTGTTTTACAGAATGTGGTCCACAGCCATGCCATCTATTCGGTGGGACTCTTGGTCAATGTCGAGCCATTTAAATGCATTGAAAAGACTTCCCTAAGCTTCCCCCATGATGCACTCCATTCTGATGTTATCCAAATCCCGTCTTTTCCCAACTCCTGGATCAGAGTAGTTGGAACCAAAATGTATCCCTTGAGGGTTGAAAACAATTGTATACCTCAAAAATGATCCACTGGTAGAGTAACGACAAGACAATCTGTTCAAGAACACACCCGTTCATCTTACTATACACCAAACGTTTATGCCTACTACCTGCACAGGGGATGTACCCACGTCGGGCGGCACCGGGTGGTATGCCGGAAAATCAGGCGTTTTACCCGGCAATCATGACAATTACCTGCACTATTCTCTTGTTTTCCATTAACTTACATACAATACTGCCGCTTTGACAGCTGCCATGAGTCTTCCTCATGAACCAAATGTTACCAGGCACTTGAATTTGTCTAGCACATCTCTGCTGCACGCATGAAGTTGTGTTAGAAGGTTGGGTTTGAGCTATTGAAGAGACAGCTGATCGGATGTAGATTGTATCTCTATAGTGATCCTGGTTGTCCTTTGAAAAAACCGTCAATAGAGAAAATGCTAATAGCGGTGCTTTGAATGTAGCTGTTCACGGTTGGTGTTCCCATTCCAGGCTGGGTATGATGTTGACCTGCGGCAACGCCCATCTCCGGGTTCGCCAACCCTTCCCCGTCTGGGTGGACACCTGATGGCAACTGCACCGCCCTGGGGGAGGAGGAAGTTTGGCTAGGGCAAAGAACTTGGAACAACTTCATCTGCAGCGCCACAGGGACAGGTTAGTCTGCGGTCGCCCCCTTGCAGGAACACAGAGAATGCCATGGAACTTCGTGTTGTAAATTTAGGGAGATCCTCAATCTCAATCCTCATATAGAATCTATGACTACATGGTATGGCCAGATCACAATCTCAGTCATTTAGCATAGATTATTTCTCAATCTATGCCAAATAGCAGACCCTGAAATGAGACGGGTGGAACAGCAAACATACTGAGAGTGACAGGAGTGACAGGAGGGTTCTGGACATGGTGCCACGGCAGGACCTAGCCAGAGGGGAACTGATGGGACTGGCAATTTTCTGGGAGGCGGCCTTGAGACGGCCACCTAGTGTTTTGTGGTTTTTTTTTTTTTTTTTTTGGGGTTGGTGGTCAACGATTTACTCAGTCAGCAAGAATAGTGCATTTTGAAGTGCAGTGGGAATAATATGACATGCCAAGTTGCTTCTTGACTCCACCAAAACTGGGTCTTTCGGTCTCGTCCGCGCCCGCACTGGTGCCAGCGATTGAAAGTGCATTTGTGCTGTAGTGATTTTCATCATTCACAAGTGAGAAACCCGATTTCAAATTCTGGCTAAGGCCTGGTGCACGGGCAATTTACTCTTTGACCCCCACATGTTGTCAAAAAGTGTTTCAAGTAGGTGGTTAACTTGATTGAAGCGTGTCTTCCAGTTGTTGTACTAAGACATTGAGTACTATAGAGGCAAGGGGAAACCATGGGGTTGCCTGACAACCGATATTAAGGTGATCTGGAACGTCTAGTTGAATCGGAGAATATGTTACCCATTCACCCATATGCCTCCTGATATTTGAAGAATTGTTCTGCTTGATAAACAAACTAAAAGAGGGCTCACATGCAACATTGTATCCATGTAAACCTGTAGTTCAAAATAATGACATGCATCTATCTGTCATCTCTTCACTTGTGTGAACATCTCGCCATCAGGTGCTGTAAACGCCATGTATGGGCCCTATGGCTTGTGAGTTATGCACATGTCAAGAAGGTGACGCCCCCGCATAACCTGGCTCTGGTCGTCACTGTGAGTCTGTCAAAGTTAGAGTGACTCACATGTGAGACATTTTCCCTAAAGGGTGAGTCATAAAAACCAACTCCTTATATACAGTTGGCTATGATTTCGGTTAGAATAATTATAGTAAGAATCTGGCCTACCATCAGTGGGTCATATGCAAGGACAATCATCTGATGGGTGTGGACAAAATGCAATGTATAAGAATCGTATGACTCACCTTTGACAGTGACACCGTTCGCGGGTATACGGAGTGCGTCATGCAATGGACAAGTGCATTACGAAAAATGGATATTTGACAGAATACAAACAGTTTGCCTGATCATATATGGTCTCGTTAATACGCGGCGGGTGCAGTTACTTAGATCACCATTATTGCCGTGCAATTGCCTAATTGTCCATGTGCAAATTTGAAGAAAGAAAGTATACATTGCGGGGGGATATCAACGCCATTGCCTCATATTTTTGGTGCAATTTGGATTGCGGGTGGGCTGCTGACTGGAATTCATGAACATGAGAAACACTGGAACATTTGGAACATTTATAAAAAAAAAAAAAAAATGACCATATTCGAATACCGCAACTCTCCATAAGGCGCCCTCTTAACTTTTTTGAGAGGACTAAGACCTGCCCATGGCTAAGATGTGTGGTACGATTGTCGATGGGACAACCACCCCACCCTGTTCAATGTGCAGTTAGGCCACATGATCAAATACAGCAGTGAAAAGGGAGCCAAAGGTTTCAAACGATTTAGCATGTGCTTTTCAATTGTTTGCCTCGGCTGTTTTGTAAAGACTCGTACCATACACCACGTGCAACAATTAGTAATCCTAAACTATTTAACTACCTGAGGCTGAAAAAAAGCCTTAATTCTGCATGAAACTCAAGCAGGTTGCCACCCGAAACTTGTGTTAAATGTGATGGAAACATTGCTAAAGCTGTTATTCTATAAGTCTTGTATGGACTATGAATGAATAAAAGTAATTAGTCATGGAATTATAGGTAGGCCCACTGTAGGTCTACGGGAATCACAGGCATCATTTATCGAGAATAAACGCGCGAGCGAAACAATTCAGTGCCCATGCAAAAGCCCCATTGTGTGTAGAAAATTGAGGTGTTGCCAGTTCTGTACACGTTCAATGTAAGTGCCCCGAATGGCAGTGCCCTAACTGTGCAAAGTACATCTGAATACTAACACTGCTGCTGTGCACGTGTGTGTAGCCAGTGAGTGGCCATGTATCCCTTCAACCACTGAGGAATATATTGCAAAAATCATATGTTGAACTTACAGGTGGGTTGTTCGTGCCTCTCCGGCAGACACATTTCCCTATCAATATTTTCTTGCAGTCGCGATGACCCATGGCCACTAGGCATAACTGTGTAATTGTATTGTGTTGCTCTAAAATAGTGCCACCTGTAATTTTTTTTTTTTTTTTTTTTTCTATGATTTGAAATCATTCAGTCTTGCCAATCTCTGATATATTGATGGAAGAAGACATTTTCAAAATTCACAAATTTGGCGAGAGATCATCCTCAACAATATTTTTTCTCTAAAAAATCCACTTCTTTAATTTTCTGAGACAGTCCAAGGAATCTATGCAGTCATGACAGTGTGGGGGTTGTGTGTGACGCCGGGCTTGTGAACATTATAACTCGACCACCTGGATGGATTTAGCTCATACTTGGTATGTGGGTTCCCCATGTTGAGTACATGATCCCCATTGTTTTGGGGTCAGGTCAAAAGGGCATATCAGGTCAGCAGAGGTCAAAGTCTGAAAACCTTGTGGACACGATAAATCCAGAGCGCTTGGTCATATCAAGCTGAAATTTAGCATACCGCTTTTTCGTGGGGAGTTCAAGGACCCTATTGTTTTGGTGTAGAACGTGGGGTCCATTTTTTGTAGAATTGAGAAATTGTGAAAAACTTATATTTTTGGCCAATTTTAGCTTGTGAACACAATAACTCAACCCCACTTGGATGGATTGAGCTCATACTTGATATGTGGATTTCCCATGGTGCGTTCAGGATCCTTATTGTTTTGGGGTCGGGTCAACGGTCATCTGAGGTCAAGAGAGGTCAATATCTTAGAATCTTGTAACGCAATAAGTCCAGAATGCCTGGTCGATCAGGTTGAAATTCGGTATGTCTCAAAGACCTCCCGGATGGATGAATTTCATACTTTGTATGTGGGTTCCCTCTATTGAGTAATAAATGATCCCTTTTGTAAATCTTGTACGCATTGACTTGACAAAGCTCGGCTTAATCAAGTCAGGATCAGTCAAGGAATCACATTATTTGTCAATCTCCTCTACCCCCACGCCCTCTCGTGACATTATTGAGAACACCAGTGATCTTCCAGCTGGGATTCAGAGGGCTGAACTATGTGGGAATTATTCGCATGCGCTCCAATTTTCTTCACTGTTTGGGATGAAATGTGCTTTTACTGCCTACTGCCTAGCACTTCACGAATGGTCATTGGGTCACGACGCTATCTTTTCATAAGTTAGGTGAGCTTCTGAAGGCCTGTTGATTAGAATATTCTGAAGCAGAAGAAAGAATTTATAAGGAATTAAATATAGATATGAATCTCTTCAAAGTAAGTATGAATCTCTCTAAAAGATAAAACCTGGAATTCAGATAGTTTTGTCTAGTTTTCCAGTGAAAAATTGTTCTCTTGCACTTAGCATTCCGCTCTGGGGAGCCTTGTGTTTCTTAACATAAGTGCCATACCAAGCGAAGCATTTTTTTTATAAGAATTCTTTTTCTCCGGCATATAATTGACCACATAAAGCCTTGATCACCCAGCAAAGTTATACCTCACAAGAACGAAAATTCATGCAGTGAAATTATTTTCCCTGTCCGGCAGGCTGTTCGAAAACCGCAGCGTCTTTCAATTCAAGATTACCGGTAAGAGAGCAAAGATGGGTGTGGATCACAGGCCTCCTGAGCTCAAAACCAAATTGCACCAAAGTCTCCATTGCATACCATTGAAGAATGAGCTACTGTTCCTCCCAATCATGGTCCATGGTATGCTGGTTGGAAGAACTTGATCATAACATGCCATTAGCACTGTGCCGCAAAATCTTGGCCCCTCCGAGGCTTGTCAAAAACCAACTTCTCATATCGTGCTTCCACAAGAAACATCACAAGCAAAAGATTCATCATTGCTCCATGAACTCAATGCAAGAGACGGCTAATTCTGTCTGCCTCATAACCTCTTTAGAAACTCTCCTCCTCCGTATAGTTAATCCGGGGTCCTGTTTGTTCTTTTCACATTGGGATACACCTCCCTCCGTACCTGTCTTTGGTCCCATTCACGTCCTCCCTTTGTACGTCATTGTCTAGAACATTCGCTTTCACCCCTCAATATTTATCCTGAAGCTCCTTGCTGCAATGTTGACTTTGTCACTCCCCTTTCGTTTGTTATTGGTTCGGTAGTCTATTCATGTTGGATACACTTCCGTACCAGTCTTTTGTTCAATTCACGTTTGTCATTGTTCAGTTAAATTTGCTGTATTCGTCCCATCTGAAAAAAGTTCAGAAGAGACTTAAAGCGATTACACTGGTGTGTGTGTGTATGTTGCACTGTGTTGCACTTGCCTGTTAGCAGGATTTTGCTGGAACTGTAACACCAAGTCTTTTAGGGAATTTTGTCCTGTGTTGTCGGGTTTGGTGAATCACGATCTGATTAGATTTGAGCCTGAATGTCATTACTGTATTCCTCCTAAATAATGCCCTCCCCCATGAAATCCCCCCTCCCTCATAGATCCCCCCATGGTCCCCCCCCCTTACTCCCAGGAGCTGGAGCACAACTCTGGATCATGGCACTATGGGATAATATAGGAAACATTAGGCTAACATAGCTCATTGGTTTTGTATTAGCCATGTTCATTGCATATTCCTGTATTTTCACGTGTTTTTTGGGAATGAACATTTGAATGCGTGAATCCAGCATGGTACACCCGATGACAGGTGCACACCAACAAATACTTTCCAATTGCATTGCTTCCTGTCTATATGTACTGTTAGCCCACTGCACACAGTGTCTGTTGGAACGTATGTAAGTAGTGTAATTTTTGGTCCAATTATGAGGGAATTGGCAGGTTCTTAGCTTTTTTTATTCCTTGACTGAAGTCAGGGAATCTATGCATCATGCCAGTGTGTGTGCGTGTGTGTTAACATGATTAATAAAAAACACTGATCGCAAAATAGGCAAGACTAAGGGTTCCAGAACCCACTTGTTACTTGTTTTGGAGCCTGCGGTTTGTACACGTGTAACATGTAAGATGTGTTTGGTGAAATACTGAGTGGTTGATCAGGTTGAAATTTTGTGTGTAGCTTTGTTATGATTAGTCGAAGGGTACAAAACCCGGGTGTTCCTAGTTGGAATAGGAGTCAGTTTTGGTCAAATATAAAAATCTGTGAAAGAAACTTGAAGTAATTTGAGCTTGTAAACCATGATAACTGCCAAGCATGAGATGTATAGATGAAGCCAAAACATGGTCCTATGTGGCATGTGATGATGGATGGATGAGCCAAAGCTTGGTCTATGTGGGCATGTGATGGTGGATGAATGAAGCCAAAGCTTTGCTCTATGTGGGCATGTGATGATAGATGGATGAAGCCAAAGCTTGGTCCTATGTGGGCCATGAGATGATGGATGGATGGATGAAGCCAAAGCTTGGTTCCTATGTGGGCAGTGATGATGGATGGATGAAGCCAAAGCTTGGTCCTATGTTGGCATGGGATGATAGATGGATGAAGCCAGAGCTGGTCCATGTGGGCATGAGGTGATTGATGGAGTCAAAGCTTGGTCCTATTGTGGGCATGTGATGATGGATGGATGAAGCCCAAGCTTGGTTTTTTGTGGGCATGTGATGATGGATGGATGAAGTTAAAGCTTGGTCCTATGTGGGCATGTAATGATGAATGGATGAAACCAAAGCTTGGTCCTATGTGGGCATGAGGTGATTGATGGATGAAGCCAAAGCTGGTCCTATGTGGGCAGGTGATGATGGATGGATGAAGCCAAGCTTGGTCCTATGTGGGCATGTGATGGTGGATGGATGAAGCCAGAGCTTGGTCCCATGTGGGCATGAGGTGATTGATGATGAAGCCAAAGCTTGGTTGAACATGTCAGTCTACAAGCTATGTGGGCATGTGATGATGGATGGATGAGCCAAAGCTTGGTCTATGTGGGCATGTGATGGTGGATGGATGAAACCAAAGCTTGGTTCTATGTGGGCATGAGGTGATTGATGGATGGATGAAGCCAAAGCTTGGTCTATGTGGGCATGTGATGATGGATGGATGAAGTCAAAGCTTGGTCCTATGTTGGCATGGGATGATAGAGGATGAAGCCAGAGCTTGGTCCATGTGGGCATGAGGTGATGATGGATGGAGTCAAAGCTTGGTCCTATGTGGGCATGTATGATGGATGAAGCCAAAGCTGGTCCTATGTGGGCAGTGATGATGGATGGCTGAAGCCAAAGCTTGGTTCCTATGTGGGCATGTATGATGAATGGATGAAACCGAAGCTTGGTCCTATGTGGGCATGTGATGATGGATTGATGTAGCCAAAGCTTGGTCCTATGTGGACATGTGATGATGAATCGATGAAGCCAAAGCTGGTCCTATGTGGGCATGTGATGATGGATGGATGGAGCCAAAGCTTGGTCCTATGTGGTCATGAGATGATGGATGATGGATGAAGCCAAAGCTTGGTCCTATATGGGCATGTGATGATGGATAGATAATCCAAAGCTTGGTCCTAGTGGGCATGTGAGATGGATGGATGAAGCCAAAGCTTGGTCCTATATGGGCATGTGATGAGGATAGATGAATCCAAAGCTTGGTCTATGTGGGCATGAGATGATTGATGGATGGAGCCAAAGCTTGGTCCTATGTGGGCATGGATGTTGGATAGATGAATCCAAAGCTTGATCCTATGTGAGCATGTGATGATGATGGATGGATGAATCCAAAGCTGGTCCTATGTGGTCATGAGATGATGGATGGATGAAGCCACAGCTTGGTCCTATGTGGCATGTGATGATGGATAGATGAAGCCAAAGCTTGGTCCTATGTGGGCATGTTGATGATGGATGGATGGATGAAGCCGAGCTTGTCCTATGTGGGCATGTGATGAGGATAGATGAATCCAAAGCTTGGTCCTATGTGGGCATGTGATGATGGATGATGAAGCCAAAGCTTGGTCTATGTGGGCATGAGGTGATTGATGGATGAAGCCAAAGCTTGGTCCTAGTGGGCATGTGATGATGGATGGGTGAAGTCAAAGCTTGGTCCTATGTGGGCATGGGATGATAGATGGATGAAGCCAGAGCTTGGTCCCATGTGGCATGAGGTGATTGATGGATGGAGCCAAAGCTTGGTCATATGTGGGCATGTGATGATGGATGAAGCCAAGCTTGGTCCTATGTGGGCATGAGTGATTGATGGATGAAGCCAAAGCTTGTCCTATGTGGGCATGTATGATGAATGGATGAAACCAAAGCTTGGTCCTATGTGGGCATGTAATGATGAATGGATGAAACAAAGCTTGGTCCTATGTGAGCATGTGATGGTGGATGGATGAAGCCAAAGCTTGGTCCTATGTGGGCATGTGATGATGGATGGATGAAGCCAAGCTTGGTCCTAGTGGGCATGTGATGAGGATAGATGAATCCAAGCTGGTCCTATGTGGGCTGAGATGATGGATGGATGAAGCCAAAGCTTTGCTCTATGTGGGCATGTGATGAGGGATAGATGGGTTCAAAGCTGGTCCGATGTGAGCATGTGATTATGGATGGATGGATGAAATCCAACAGCTTGGCCTATGTGGCATGTGATGATGATAGATGAATCCAAAGCTGGTCCTATTGGGCATGATATTATATGGTTGAATGGATGAATGCCAAAGCTTGGTCCTATGTGGCATGTGGAGGATAGATGAATCCAAAAGTTTGGTCCGATTGGCATGTGATGATGGATGGATGGATGAATCCACAGCTTGATCCCTATGTGGGCGATGGGGATGATGATGATGAAGCCAAAGCTTGGTCCCTAGGTGGGGCCTGCGATGATGGATGGATGAAGCCAAAGATTGGTTCCTATGTGGGCATGTGATGATGGGAGAGAGTGAAGCCAAAGCGTGCCTATGTGAGATGTGGGATGGAGATGATGAAGCCAGAGCATGGTCCCATGTGGGCAGTGATGATGGATTGAGTAGCAAGCCAGTCCTATGTGAGCATGTGGTGATGGATGGAGGATGAAGCCAAAGCTTGGTCATATGGGCATGTTGATGGATGGAGGATGAAGCCAAAGCAGGTTCCCATGTGGACATGTGATGATGGATTGATGTAGCCAAAGCTTGGTCCTATGTGGGCTGTGATGATGGTTGATTAAGTTTCATGTGATGGCATGTGATGAGGATGGATGGAGGTCAAGCCAACCCTGAGGTCCTATTGTGTTGAGGGCCTATCAACAAGGAATCTGAGTTTATTCGCAATGACCAGTTTGATGCAGGTGAATTTGCCAAAATCTTGTTAATGTTTGAGGGTATCAAATAAAGGCATAATTTTACCGCGAGACGGAAAACGGAGAAGAGAAAAATCCGGGAAATGGGGGCCATGTTAGAAAATCAGATTTAACGATTTCAAGAATCTGTCCCCAGAACATAGCCCCAATCAAACTGAATTGGACGTAATCACCAAAAAATAAATAATATTTTTTATTTTTTCATGAAAAATTCCTTACTCCGATCAGTAAATTAAGCGAAATAAAGACAATATTCTGACCCACCTACTGCAATCGCTAATAATTCCAGTGCTTAATCACAGATGTTATTAGAAACTCTCATCGATGTTTATTGTGTGCGATAAAAGGTTTGCTGTCGGCGGCCTGTACCAAGACAATAGGAGTGGCCGACTTTGTAGTTGATAACCACTGTCATTATCAGTGGGAATGCTTGCCAAATGCTAGTCACATAAGTAGGTGATGACCACGTGTTCCACATGGGCGAGTAAGCAAGCAACATAACTTTGCATGCAGTTTTTATTATCACGTACCCTAAAGCTGCGATGTCCATGGCGCTGGTTATTCGGTCAAAATAATTCAAGTACACAGCTCGCAACCCACTGGGCAGTTCTAATCATTTTCAACAGTTGGGATTGACTGCGATGTATGCGGCAGCGGCTTGGATCGTCGAAAAACACATAATATATGTGTTGGGGCTGTTGGTTGAATAATATGGGCTCGTATACTGTACTTTGAACTTATAGACTACAGATTGCGGTAACCCGACGGGCATTTTGCAATTGAAATCCAGTAGCCCGACGGCAGGAAGGGGAAGCCCCCGACTATACCGCGCACTAGGATTTTTCGAGCCCCTGAATATACATCATGATTGGCTACGTTTTGTAGGCTGAGGAGGCACCGAAACATGGTTGCTTTGTTTATCTGTATTTCGAGATTTAGAAGTTAATTGGAAAAATGTGCTCTTTTTTACAAAACGGAAAACACGTAAAACAGAAAATTATAAACGGAATTTACGAGTTTACAAAACGGAAAATTAGGCCTTAGTCAAACTCACCGCTGTGGAGCGAAAAAAGGAAAACAGCGACCCGAAACCCCCACTAAGCCATTAGCTTTAAGTAATTCTTAGAAAAATATAAAGAAGTGCTATACAACCCCTACAATAATCAATTAGCCAGTTCCAATTACATGTTTCTTCTTTTTGAATTTTTTTTTTTTTTTTACAACCACCAATTTCTTGTGATATACGACTTATTTTCTGCTCTTTTTTTTATACATTGTTTGAACATGTCAGTCCACATTTTTTGTTGTTCACGTGTTTCACCAAAAATTATTCTTTTCATTTGCATAGTCTATGCTTGATCTTCTTTCTGGAAGTCACCTTTGGTCGCACAGAATGCTCCCTATATTTTTGCTCCCTCAACATTAAGGCAAAGGCACCAAATTGTTCTCCTTTTGCAATGATGTTGATAGGTCATATATCGGCATGGATCATTAATCGTCCACTCTTAGGGCTGTCATGCCCGGTACATGTTCCATCTTATCAACGTTACCAAATATAATATTCTGTTGTA
Source organism: Sclerodactyla briareus (assembly GCA_026419785.1). Lineage (NCBI taxonomy): Eukaryota > Metazoa > Echinodermata > Holothuroidea > Dendrochirotida > Sclerodactylidae > Sclerodactyla > Sclerodactyla briareus. The sequence goes on along the minus strand of JAODTK010004599.1, from coordinate 237,846 downwards.
TTGGATTCCAGTTGAGGACTGGTTCTGTCATTAGTAAATTGGTGGCTGGCACTTGGAGCCATGTAAAAAAAAAAAAAAAAAAAAAAAAAAAAAAAAAAAAAAAAAAAAAAAAAAAAGTAAAGAAAAAAAAAAAAAAAAAAAAAAAAAAAATAATATCTATATATATGCTATAACATAACCAATCGCGTCTGGTTCGGTATAGGGGTGCCTTCTTCACTGTTCAATAGTTAAAGACAGGCCTAACATTGATGAATGTCCCTTCTTGCGCTCAGATAACTTCTTCCCTCTAAGACGCCCATTCCCTGTAGGTCTGTGTGTCTGTTGCTGGGTTAATAGGATGCCTGCAGAGCTTACCTGCCGTCATTTCACATACCTTCTCCCTATTTGCTAGCTTGTTTCCGAGGATAGGTATTCGCATTGGCCAAAAAAAAAAAAAATACCGACTCGATACCGAACTCGTGCCAATTTGCAACACTTAATTTTTTCAATGCAAAGCAAACGTTTTCCATTCAGTGTCCTTTTTTTCGGAGGTTGGGGGGGGCAGAGGGACCCTTTATTCTTCAGACATATCAGTAAATTTCAGATGAAATCCAAGCCTAACTCAGGGCATCTCTCATGAATCCTGTCTGTTGAAAGTAGCAGCAAACAGTTACTAATAATAGCTACCCCTCCCAGGTTTCAAAGCGAGCTCAACGCAACTACCCTGCATTGTGGGTATTTTATTTTCTCCACAGCCATGGCAAAGCCCCTCCTCCCCCAAATAATACTGTACAAGGTGCATTGTGGTCCTAACCTACCCCCGACCAAATAGTTGAGTGTCTGTTAATCTGACTGCATCAGAGTATTGCCCTGGTTATCCGCAGTGATAACACAGGCAAGTTTGGCTGTTTCTTTTTGACTGCAGGTATCGGCGGGGGTCTGGTCTTGGAGGGCAAGCTGGTCCACGGGAGTAACTTCAGTGCAGCTGAGTTTGGTCCATCAGGGTCTCGTTAGATGGGCCCATGCCTCTGCGGAGCCGGGGGTGCCTGGAGCCTACTGTCTCCGGGCATCTCAACGAGGGAGGCTCATAACTACACGGCTGGTGGTTCATTTACTCACAAGTACTGACTCCTTGTTTGCACAGAAGTGTCAAATTGCTCTAACAGATATTAGCCTGAATCATGATAATCGCGCACTTGGTAGCGTCAAACCGTTTTGCTGCAGGCTGCATGCCGTTCCTGTGGCTGGCACAATTGATAGATCGTCGGCCTTCCCCCCCTATTGACCGGGTTTCAATTCCCTGTCGTGTCACACTAAGGACTTCAAAAAAATGAACCTGTTTGCCTGTTCTGGCTGGCGCTCATCACAAGAGATTGGAGCAGGGCCAAAGAGGGGTTGGCAATTTGTAAGTTCTTTTCTGCGTGTGATTACTCTACCCCACAGTTAAGGTACCGCCAAGAAGGCAATGCCTATTCCGTGTACCTGGCGAGCTTGCAGCTGACAATGAGGTGCTTATCCAGTCTGCACCCTTGCTGGCTTCGAATGGAATCGCTCCCTGCTCGGCAAGTAACATAAAAAAATTATCCCCTGCTGCGTCTTATGCAGTGGAACGCTGGTGAAGATGATCGGTTCTCATCAAACTTGAACCTATGATCTGATGTGTAGGCTGGGCTCTGATGACTGATCTACTTGAATTTCCGACTTGTTCTGTCTCATCAATGTCCTTGGAACCGACTATCTGGCTTCCGATGAAATTGCCATTAATGTGTGAAACCTAACAGACGGCCAGGTTCTTAGGGTATTACTGTGATGGTATTAAAAGGGAAGACAGCTATCACTCACTCAGTAATTTATTTATTTTTTTCACTAAAATGAGGTTACCGAGAAGCTAAAGTAATTGAGTGGCATACGCAGTGGGGGAGGCAGAACCCCCCATGACCCGAAGTGATCGAGAGATTTTTAACACAAGTCTGAGATTTTTGCAGTTCAGTAGAAGTATTGCAGCTGTTATTTAGGCGAAGTATTGCAGCAGCATGTGTCTAGGGGCCCATAAACTGTACTTTTTTGTCATAGGGAGGGTGAGGCCATTTATGATGATGCACTCCCCTCGGGTTCTGACCTCAAAACCCCCCCCCCCCCATGACAAATCTCTGCGTATGCTACTGGTGAGTATGGTTACCTTGGTCACCAGCTGCACTGTGTAGAACACGCCTCCCGCTACGGTTACCCCCGCCAAGTCATGCCAGTCGGCTGCGATCATGTTGACTGTTAGTGACAGTGTATTATTCTTTTTATTATGATTCTCACACACTAACCGACCAGGAAGACTGATAAGTTTTGTTACATGAAGCTACGCCCATGCAGCATTGATCTCGGTGCGTGCCATAGGAAGACACCTTGCCCTATAGTTGCATATGTGCAGGTTTTCCGACAAAAAAAACTTTGTGAAAGTACCTAGCAGCTGACTGGAACACATACATTGTGTCACTTTGTGTCACATTCGCCACCTTAAAGGGGAACCCATGTGAAAATGCATGGTATGTTATATGGGGTGGACAACCAATGAGAATTATATGTCAACAGGTTTTTGTTTTGTTGGCCTCGAGACCAGAACCTTGCCAAGACGAATTGCCCTCTCTCGATAGCTTAGATGTCCGAGCGAGAGACTCCTTGTTGTGGATCGCATCCATGCTCGATGATCTGCCAGGTGGACACTTTTAATTGAACATTTACTGCAATGAGCCATTATCACCATACTATTCCATGGAATTTTTTTCAAAGTGTTCCATTCTCATTCATAATATCATTAAAAAAAATACAAATAAAATGTAGTTTTAGTCCTGGAAATCCAAAGTTCATTATTTCCCTTGGCATATATTTGATGTCATATTGGAAACCTCAGGAGTATGACGTCTTGAGAAAGGTTAAAGGAAGGATTTGATCCTGTAAGTCTTTCTCCATGAATGCATGAGCCCTGTTTATAGTAGCCAGCGCACTACCCATCGGTTGAAGATTGCCACGGGACTACAGATCTCTAATTGGGGTGGTCACAGGCCTAAGTGGTGGAATGCGGGCTGCTGATAACAACATGCGCCAAGTTCCGTAAACTCTAGCAATTTGTCCATTACTTTTAGGTGGCAGAAACGACCTTGAATGTCCTCTGGTGACGTTAACTGGCTTCCACTTACATAGATTGTTATCGGCACCCATCAGGTCTATGTTCAAATTGGACATGGTGTAGAGAATTGCACATATCGTACAAATTTGACCTCAGGTGACCTCAGAATGTCCCCACCTTGGTCGTGTTCAAATTTGGTCTACATCCCCCGGGGTTTTGTTTGAATCCGACAAAGTTAGGGAAATTGCTTGAAATATACAAACAAAACAAAAAGCTAGAAAATGACCTCCAACTTTCCAGGATCGGAGTAGAACAAACATACACCAGGTTTCTACTAAAAATGTGAGAATTATGCAAATTAGCAGGACCCGATTATGTGACAATGCCTCTTTCGAGAGGAGGACACGTTGGAGACATGTGTGCCATGTTTTGGGTCAGTCTAAATGTGTCAGAGAGTTATTGCTCTAATGCCTAAAGTTGGTGGAGATTGTGGCTACACGGTCAAAGTCATAAATATCCCCAGACAGGAAGGAGAACGACCGGTCCGATGGGATAGCATGCATCCTAACAATTGTTGAGGAAATGCTAAGGAAAATAAATTCGCGGAGAAGAAGTCCTTCTAGGTTTTTTCTCGCGAGGGATTTCAAAATCAAGTAGGGTTGCTGTGGATTGAGCCTGAGATGTGGAAAGATCCAAAACTGGGAGTTTACCTCTACAAATATTCTAAGAGAGAGATTAAAAAACAGTCAGAATACGATCATCTCCCTAACGCGAACATGATCCTAATTGTGTTATCTCTCGAGAGAATTGGAACTGGTTGTAGACGGGATGACCATCGAGGAAGGGGAGGAGGTTGGGCCAAACACCGATCCAGGCCTACAAGCTTGGCAGCGAAAAAGCCGGATCTGTTATACGTGAGGTAAGTATTAGTAGCCTCTCGTGACGCTGCAGCAAGAATTGTGGTATCTATCACATGGGATATATAGTGAAAGCTCACAATGGGAGTAAGACTTAATTTGTCTAAATTAGAAATTGGGAAAGTACCCATAGGTTGGTGTAAAGACTACAAAAGACTCTCTACCTGAAGCACTTCCCATTACACTGGAAGGAAGATGCATTATCAAACAGAAGAAAAAGTGGAAAAAGACACCCACCGGCATGAAGGGTGCGAGCCAACGCACCAGGGCATGTTCATTCTATTGCCCCTCTCCTATGCTGGTCCTCACACAATATTTCCGGAACACCATGACGGTCAGAGACAAAGGAAACTTCTGGCTAATATTAACATCAGTCTTAATACAGTGATGCTCAACACCAAATATGAAGGAGAGAAAACATCTATCACTCTTTGGATGTCATAATAGTAGGGTAAGATTTTCATAGAGTGGAGTAACTGCAGGCTCCGCATAGCAAGGACCCTGACAGGAAGGAGCATAGATTACTATGCCCGCGATAACCTCTTTATTCCTCAACAGTCATGTCAGTATTTATGTGTGTGTGTGTGATGCCTGGCTTGTGAACATGATAACTACTCCACCTGGGTTGGTGACGCTATACTCAGTATGTGTGTTCCACCGTATGAGTACATGAATCTTATGGTTTTGGGATCAGGTCAGAGGTCATCTGATGGTCACCAGAGTCTGATATCATCGTAAACATGTTATGTGCAGAACGCTCAGTCTGATCCAGCGAAATGTGGTTAAGCAACGAGGCCTCATTGGTTTTGGTATAGGTCTGGGGTAATTTTTAGTTGAAACATTGTGAAAAAATATAATTATTTTGGCCAATTTCAGACTGATTAAACCACGATAGCTTGATGATTGATCCCATCTGAACGCAAGAAGCTCATACTTGATATGTGTGTGCCCCATGATGAATACATGAACCCTGTTGTTTTGGAGTCAGGTCAGGTCTTGAGGTCATGAGAGGTTTAAAGTATGAAATCATTGCAAGCATCCTAAGTCCAAAACTCTAGGCCCAAACGAGCTATGATTACATGCGAGGCTTTTTTTTATGGAGAGTCAAGAACCCCATTGTTCTTGATGTAGATTGGGGTGTTTCGTTTCGTGATATAGTCGAGTCAATAAGCCTTTCGGCTTTCTGGTTTGATAGTGCTTAGGTGATATCGAGGCATGGGCGTAACCAAACCCCTCCTGCTCCTGGGACTGCCATTTCACATTCCCTCTAGAGGGAGGATCAGTGAACTCCTGCGGTCCAGGCAAGTGTCACGGGATACATCCATGATCACACAGTCAGAGAGGGTCCCTTGAAGAGCCTAATGTGGCTCCCTGAACCCTAGAAATAAATCAAATAGTAATTGAGCCCCAAAAAAAAACTTTGCCATGCCACAATAGCTGCGACCTTGATACAGTTTGGTCGATAACCCTTTTCTCTCCTTCTGCCCCCTGTTCAGGTGCCAAGGCTATAAGTAATGGGATCATCAGCCTCCTTCACACCTCAATCCATCCAAGATTATCCTCTGCGGGGTCCTCGGGCCGCTATAGCTGACATGATAGGGCCCAAATCAAGGAGCCAAAGCATCCACCACCGCACGGAATGTGGAGATCATCGTGTCGGAAATCAAAGAACCAGCGCTCCTGGGCGCGGCCAGCCTTGTACTCGATTACGACACACGGAGGACCGAAGAACACTCACGCCCTGACCTCCCCTCTCCCCTTTCCCTCAATCAGATGAAGCCTGGAGGATATCGTTTAGTATTTGCTCTTCCATTCAGAATTCATTCTTCACCTGCCTATGTCAGTATGACTTTTGTGGGCCCGTGCGACCCAGGTTTTGCAGATGACCTGCTGGATTGTCTGGAATGAGGTGCAATGGAGCAAAGGATTTGGGAATAAGCAAACATTGCCCCCATTGAGGAAGGGGCCCTTAGGAGAGGGCCCCGACTGCCGTGGTTGACCTAGATTTATTATGATCATTATATTATTAACCGTATTTCAGATACAAGTTCGTTATCTTTTGTGGCGTTCACAGTGAACCAAAGTAAAACCTAAACATATACAGATGTAGTACCAATTAAAAATCCTGCACTACAGAGGTAGGAAGATACAATGACTATAAAACCGCAGTGAAGGCAAGTAAAAAAAAAATATTGTAGAAAATATCAGTATCTAAACAAAAAACAGACATGAAAAGCAGTAAGGAGCACTCATATAAAAGGCAGAAAACAACCACAGAATAGATTTGAAGTTTTAAGAAGTTTCCTAAAAGTAATTACAGACTTTGCGTTACGAATATTGAATGGTAGCTCCTTCCCAGATGTCTGCTGGCCATGATGATGAAAAGTCTCTCTCTTGGCCAGAAACGCTTGTATTGTTTTATGTGGGGAAGGAAAGCTGGGTGCCTCATCTTCTAAGCATTCTATAGGCCAGTTCATGGTTGCCAGTGCTTGGGGGTCACACCGGTCCAACACGTTTTCACTAATAGCGCTGTTGTGGGGGGAATACATATTTAAACTGCTGTGAGTCTTTGGAAATTATTCCACTTCTGCTCATTGTGGACTGAGTTGTTGAAGATGAGGGAGTTTCCAGAGATTGTTTCCTCACACTGTTGGGGCAGTGTGTGTCCCAGTCATGTTTACCCGATAGATTTTTGACACCACATCAATGTTTCATTATGTTATTTCGTAGATGTGGACTGGCTTACTGGAATGTGACTCCATTCACTACAGTTTTCATCACATGTGTGTCAGTAGCTGTAGCTATACTCCCAATGCAGTATGGTGGGAAAAGCAAGTTCTACGCCAGTAGCGTAATTATCCTTTTATCTTGCGAGTGACAAATATATTACTTAGGTATCAACTGGTGACAGTGGTGGGGTTTCCAGTTACGCTGCTTCCTAATCACCAGATTGCGTGAGGAATATGCTACTTCAATGTGCACCAGGCGTGTTTGTCGCTTGTCTCTCTCTGTGAATTGATCGATCAATTGCTCCGCTGATAGAGAGAGGCTATCTGTGCGGCTAGATAAGGCAAAAGGCTAGACAGTGGAAGCCTTCAGAAATCTAAAATTCAAATCCGTGGGTGCAGCGATACTCAGTGACTTTGAAAAAGTTATCTGTATCACTGCAGTTTTATTTGAAAAAGAGCAAAATGAATCAAAGTTATTAGTGGATACTTGCCGTCAGGTGTTAGCGACTTGTTTCCAAGTGGCAACGCACATACTATAAACTATATGACAGATGTGTTAGCAAATCTACTTGGTAGGGGTTGGGGAAACCCCACATGCTACTGACTTTTGAACCGAGGAATCTTGTTGAACCGACAATGGTCAGTTGGAAACTGAAATACGCAAGTCTCTTCCTTATTTTAGAATGTGTAAAACTTTACAGTTTTCTCTCAGCAAGAGTCTGAGCAATATTCATCATTTTCTGTGTCATCACTGTGCCAAAATTTGGTTTTCTTTCGTAGGAATGTCAGGCCTATTCTCTGACCAAGATGCTCGGCCAGACTTTGTTAAATACAACGATATTTATCAGGCCAGTTTTTTTTTTTTCTGCGAGAAAAGGATGATCCGTGACAAGAGGCAAGTACTAGCACATATCATTCATATCGCCTCATAGTCACTGAACGGTTACCCATTTACAGCTATCATAGCTTGTCATGTAGAAGGACAAAACTTAGGCTTGCTTGTTGACTTGTTGTTGTTCATTTCTGTGTTCATCGTCCACACGAGTATTGGTCGAGCACCATTGAAGAATAATGCGTAATTCAAAATTCATGTAGAATTCTGAGAGGCAGTTTATACTTAAGAATCTTGTGATCCAGTTGAAATTCGCTCTAGCGTATGTCGAAGCACACTGCTCGCACAGCCTTATGGTAGGTATGTTCATATAATATTTGAATATTTTGTGGTCTTTGGGAATCTGGAAATAATACCAGTTCGTAGTTCAAGTGCGACGGCTCACCACAAGCAGTTTGGGGGAATTGACGAGATTCGGTTAGATTCCCCATAGCAATATCTCACAGGCTTATTGACTTTCACCAATATTTGAAAACGCAACCAATTAATCCCATGTTTTTGGATGTTATTGTTGATAAGTATGGGGGGAAATCTGTAAGTTTTGTGATGGCAGGATTCATACTTTTCGGCAGAGGAGTTTCGAAAGAATGTTCTGCCGCAAACGTACGTTACAACAGCAAAATGCAGTATTCCACCATGACCCCCACAATATCATTATAATCTCATTAACTGTAACTCCGAACTGGCTTATTGACAACTCTGTGTATAACCTTCATTGTTGCTATTATGGTCAAATATGCCCCTCCCTAATTGTATTGACCTTTCAGCTTGGAATTACTATAAAGCAGGATCATATCTCCATTATACATTTTTTTTTTTATAATATGGTGCATAATGCTTGCTGGTGAGTTGTCACTGAGTTTTCATTATCCAAACAATATTCCATTTTTTGTTTACAAGTGTATAAGCTATTACTGTTGGTAACTGATGTCAGTCGTCATTCAGCTCTATGCCAAATAGCAATACCCGATCACCCCCATCCCCACTCTATCACCCTTTCATTCCCATGTGCCATTTCTATTTTTTATATTATTTTACGTACTGTTATTGTCAAAGTTTATTTGTATCGTTATTTTTGTTTTCGATGTGACATCCAGTGTACAATGAATTTCTGTTGGAACGGACAAGTGAAAACCTGATCATCTATTATCATCATAATATAAATGATATTTTTCATCAACTTGGTAGTCATAACGCCCCCCTCCCCCGATTCATCGTTTTTGTGGTTTAACATTGTTATTTACATTCTTCATACTGACACCTGGTTGCGCCATACCAGAGGCTTGTCTGTCACGCTCTGATTTGGAGCTCAGCATCATCAGGAATGGAAACAATGAATATAACTGGGGGTAGGCAATTAGTTTTTTGCCATCTGAGCTTATGATATTAAGAAAATTCAACCCGAGGCATTTATGATCTGCCATATTGGGTAGCATATGTTGTGATGTTCATAAATGGTGGAGGGGTTCTCTCTAATACAAAACCAATGTAAAATATACATTTCCGAAAATCTGTAAGACACAAAGGAAACTATTAATCTGATTAAAACTACCAAATTGTGTGGAAGTTACTACCTTCTATCTCTCTCAGTAAGGCCTACACGCACATCTTTTTTTAATTCCAGTGTGTATTTACTGTAGACTAAAATCCTGGATTTCTGAGTTGAATTGTCTCCGCTGATTGATTTTTCAGTGACGTTATGATCTACAAAAGTCATTATTGGATATTTTATATCACCTGGTCTTCCGCGGTTGTTATAAGCCCAGTAATGCAGCTTTGTTCTACATAAAATATTTATTTGCCACTGCAGATTGATTGTTCAGTGACATTGTTATCCACAGTAATTATTACTGGATATTTCTGTTACTTCTTGGTGATTCTTAAGTTATTCCAACTGTTGATACAGCTGCTTTGTTTTACGTAGAAGATTTCGGTGGTATGTGTGGAGGAAATTCCCCAATTTGTTACGAGGTAGTTTGAACTGCTATTTTGTGACAATGAAATTCCATACAGCGTCATGCCATATTATTGATAGGGATTATGACATTCATTCATGTGAATTGAATCCCATAGGTTGTGGTGCTCATTCATGCATATTCATTTAGGCATCGGAATATTAAATATTCATGCCACATAAAATTGTTAGTATTTTCTTTGAAAATATTTTATTTAAACCTCTCAGAACCAAATGTTACAAACAACTCATTTTCTGTTCTGTCACAGCTCATTCAGTCCTCGTATTATTTACAAAATTATGAGAATTTTGAGAGAGGTTAAGTATTGCCATGGAATATAGTGAATCTTTAGTTTCAATGTGGCCTATATTCCCATCTGTCATATTTGAAAAATCTTAAGCAGTGCACTGCAGAAACAGGTTGCTGTTTGTATGGGATAGTGTTATCCAATAACACTGGGTGATCGAACAGAAAGGTGGAACAGTGATATGATAATCATCATGACAGACTTAAGAAACGCATCTCTCTGTTTTAATGCTGAAATAAAGGGTAATTTCAACATATTTCATCAACTCTCTATAATAGGTTTCTCCAGGTTAAAGTTTGTTTTTTTCGATAATCCACTGCTCCCAGAGGCGGTGAAAAGGGTACACCAGGGGCAAAGAAGCTGCACGCGGAATTAGCAAAACAGATCGCTGATCAATCCAGTAGGTTGACCCATTTTGCGACACCCAAGCCGTTCCCACATATCCTGTGATTGTGTGATAGATACCATTGTGCCTGTATTCATTGTACTTACCTCCAAAAGTGATGGCGCCCTACCTGAATGCAAACTCTGCCACTATACTATATGGCAGAGTAGTATCAGTGACAATTTGCAGTCAAACAGTCCTGAGTTTAGAGTTCTAGCGATAAATTTTCAGAGCATTTTGGGACTAGGTGGCAGTACTTGTAGTTGCGATGGGCAAGGTCTCCACTTAATGGTTCTGCGGAACGCACTAAGTGACTTGTTTGTCACTTGCCTGCAATTCATCATAATATTATGAGAGCATAAAGGTAGGCCTAATAATCTTCTGCAGAACCTTATATAAGTTCTTTTCGATGACATTTGTGATATCTTTTGCTGTACTCTGATAAAAATGCTTTTTGCTCAAAACTATACCGAACACTAAGGAGTACCGAGACTACCACGTAGAACACTCAGCTATTGGGCTCAGTGATTAGAACAGCCTGCAGGATTTCTGACGTGTTCATTGACTATGCGCCAACCATACTAAGCTCCACAAAAAAACCATGAGTATCAGTATCCATGTAAATAGCATGACAAGACCATGCCATGGTTGCACAGTGTGCAAAATTCAACCCCTGAACAGGTCATTGAGACAAACGGGGTTCCGCTCCCTCGTGTTTGCTTATAGTGTGGATTGAATAAACTGGAATTACTACTGGCTAAAAAACGGATTGCTCAGACTATGGAGTTTATGATGGGTGCAGGGAGAGTATTATTGATTAGGAAGGTTTTATGGACCATGTGTTGCCATACCAAGGTATCATCTTGAACAATACCTTTTTTTTCCAATATGCCAGCATTGATATTTATTGATGTCTGTATTTCTGTCATATTCTGTCTCTGACTGTTTTTGTTTTCAACCCACCTTGGAAAAGGAGGGATATTCCCATAAATTATAATAAGGATGTCTTTACGCTGGGTCATGTTATGTTTCATCTTCCTGAAGAAGTTAAGGGAGTTGAATCAGAGATCACTGGAGTGCGTGGGGTCATTATATTGGTATACATTTTACCTGCATTGCAAGAATTTATCTGGAACCGTTTACCGGAAACCGTGTCATTAAACCTTTATGCAATTTTTCTTTATGGCTTTGGAGTCGGGTGAACAGGGACTGATTAGATTTTGGGCATGTAAGTCAATAATTCAATAGAAGTACAGTCCAATATTAGGAAGACATGGGTAATGGATAGCAGGTACTAATTACACTGATCTTGAATCGTATCATTATTCAAGAAAAATATTGTCCTGGTTCACCAATCCACAGCATACAAGAATCACTGTATATACAAGGCAAGCTTGATGCTGTAGGGATACATGAACAGGATTATTGAATATTGTCCTGTTGGAGTGAAAAAAATTGCTGTTAGTTCATAACTTGAAAGTTGCATGAAAACATTCTTGGAACTTATATCCTACGATGGGCCCATTTGTCTTGAGAATCAGACCATTAACGTGTTAGAAGCTGAAAAGTTCTTTAAAAAATACTTTTTTCCAATATTTACTATTTTTCGAAAATTTTGATCAGGTGAAACTAAACGAGAACAACAATATCTATGTGAAGGGCCAATCACTCACTGAGCATAACCAGTCCTCTTAGCTAGGCGAGGGGCCACCTCACTCACTGAGAATAAAACCAGTCATAATTGCGGTATGACGAATTAAAAAATCTTTTTGTCCCATGAGGAAGATCGAGAAATTCTATGCAGTCAGACAGTGGGTTATGTATTTATGTGAAATCCAGCTGTGAACGACTCTACAGGATGGATCAAAACTCATAAGTTGTATGTGGGGAGTTCCACATTCTGAGTACATGAACCAATTGTTTGAATATGTCTGAAATGGCTTTGGTCCCAACCCAGACTGAAATTTGGTATGCAGTTTCTCATGGGCAGTACAAGAACCCTATTGTTTCGATTTAGTTTGGGGATCATTCTTGATTCCTAGCCAGAATGAAAAAGGAATCTATGATCGGTGTGTTTGTGTCGGTTATTGCCACTTGTAAACAAGATAACTGCTCCAAGGTAAAACAGGTATGTCTGAGACCTCGTGAACTCTAGCTGTTCACAAAGGGGAGAGGGCTCGAACATGGCAGGTATCGTTTGGACCATATGAAGAAGATGATCCCTTTTTGTTTGTCCGAAACTTTGTACACTTTTTGGTGCATTCCTGATTGTAAATTTCCAGAAAGTGCTTCGGAGGAGTTCCAAGTTGTTTGTTGGTTTTTCTTCTTTCATTTAGGGCTTTACGGTTCTGTTCAGACCTACCACAAGTTTGAGCCGAAATCCAAAAAGACCAAATAAGGGAGGATCATTCCAATGAACGGCTACGTGCTAAATGTACACAAATACAGCATTGTTGTCAGAAAAATTACAGACCTTGCAACGACATCTGAAATCATCCGCCATGTTTTTCGGGATCAACTAAAGTCCACACACACCAAGTTCGTGTGAATCCGACAATGTAAGAAAAATCGTAATATTGGCCTCCATTGACCTCGAAAACATCTGTTTGATTTTTAAACCATCAACGTCCACACCACCAAGCACGGTGTAAATCAGACACTTTTTTTCGGCATTTTTCACCTCCCGTGACCTTGAAATCATGCGTCATGTTGTCGGAACCACGAAATCACACCCCCAAGTTCCGTGTAAATCAGACACTTTTTTCGCTTAAAACCTGCGAATACAGGGTAGCAGTCATGGCACGAGTCCCACTTTCGAACTCATGCGAGAGTCACCAAGTGCGGAATGTTGTCCCCAGTTTAGATTAATCGGAGGAAGAGTTATTGCGCTAACACGAAAATCTGCTCCGGTGGTGGACACGGAGGGCGGACGATTACGGGAGAGGCAAAACCAAAGTCCCAAAGTGGGGATATTAATTTACACACACCAACCCGTCCGGATTGGGTTTCAAGTGCGTCCAAGTAAAACGTCCTTCCTTGTCATTACCTAAAGGCAAAATAATTACCTTGTGGCTATATTCCAATTTCACGAAATTGGGCGGTTTTTTTTTTTTTTTTTTGGAGGGTGCGATTTGGCTAGGGGTTTTCATCTGCTTATGCCGTATGTGTTTATGAGCAATCAAAATACACTGTTGGATGTTTTTATGTTATTATTCAAAGCTTGGTTCACGCCCGGATTGTAACATTAGGACAAAACTTAATGATTGTCAATGTCAAAGTACGCAAGCCATAATTGTGTGGGCTACATGAAAACGTTGGGGTCCAGTGGTAGTCACCACAGACGGAAGAACGTCCCTTCCGAATTCCGTAAGATGTTTCAATTGCCGAGAAGTCATAGCGAACATGAACTGTATCAGTGTTTCAAAGCTGTTTAACCCCTTTTCAGAGGACACAGCTGTAGATGTGTGGATGTGTTACCGTCATGTATGGACTCATTGGTTTGTTGCAACACGACGAGTCTGGCGTTACAGAAGAAAGGAGCCAAAAGGTCAACAAGGTCATTAGGTCGAATGAAGTCAGAAGATCAAAGGAGTCAAAGTAGGTCACCAGATGTAGGGTGACACAGACGAACACTATTCTCAATACGCAAACCCCAAACGTTTCGCTGGGGAGATATATGAAGATTTGGAATTTTTCAGTGTTTTAGAGGCTGTTTACCCTTTGGCCAGAAGACATTATCTGGGAAAAGCGTGTGATAGCAGTATTTAGTACGTCGGTGCAATTGACACAATGGTTTTCTGCAACAAGACGGAGTCTGGTCGTAACAAAAAAAAAATGGGCCCCGAAGATCACAAGGTCGTTAGGTAAGATGAGGTCGAAGGGTCAAATGAGGTCACAAATGTACCTAAACAAACAAAACAACATGCACATTACATCATCGCTCTTAATTGTTTCGTTGCAAGATATCGGATTGCCCTATTGACCTCCAATGATCTTTGACCCTGCACTAAATACAATAGGTTAATCCTCACCATATGCGCAACCCGCATACCCAATAGAACCTAATAAACACTTGCCTCATGGATATTTTTTGTTCTTTCTTCTCTTTTTCTCTCTCATGCTGACAAGGTTTTTGGCCCTGTATACACTTGGATGACATGAACTGGCACTTAAAACAATCGGGTTCATCCTTTCTGCATGAGCAACCCACGTGCTAATTGGAACTTGATACATGCTTGCGTGCTTTAGTTATAGTACTGACAAGGGGCCGTTAAACACACACGCACACACATACAGACACGCACAAACACATACTTACACATTCCACATATCCACACGCACTGCTAAAGCCTGTTAGAATGATATTCAGATTTTAGGTGGATCTTGAAAGTATCCTTTTGTTACAAAGGTTGGATATTTGGCAAGGAACACTACCAGCATCTGCGTTTTTTTTCTGGAATGGTGGGGGATGGAGTTTTGTGTTTGGTTAATGTGTGTTGAGTACCTACCTGATCAACCTTTGCACCATATAATAATATATAAAGTTATACTATTTGATGTTAAATTTAGCAACAGCGCCGCCCTATTGAAGTGTCCGGCGCTGCACCAAAATTAGCATTACTGTGTTAGCAGTGTATAGGACAAGTGACAACGATAGTTTTCTCTCTGTTAGTCGGCTCTCACGACCTCTTGTTCTAGCCTAATTATTGTCCAGAACGCATAGGTCTTGATTACTTATACATACTCAAGTGCCCCGTTAACAATTACCATATTTAGAGCCTGCAGGACAGACGGTACATGCTAAGTTTGTACATAGGTTTACCTTGGTCGGGTGGAATTACAGTATAGGACCCTCATAAATCTTTGTAGGTCAAAGTTCGTCTGTATGGCTTTCCTAATATTACGATAAATCAGTCGATTCAACCACGGGCGTACACAGCGGCGAACAGTAGCAGGCTGATTTATACTAAAAACGGTATCTAGATAAGAAACGAATATATTACGAATACGAGCGACGCCGAGGAAGAGCGAATGACGCAGAGCAAATGTCTCTCCAATTTTTAAGAAAGGTCAACGGTCTCTTTCTTGTAATTAAAGGCCAGTGGGTCTTACTAGTATTTTCTGCAAGGTGTTAGAATCCTTTATTCGAAATCTCATTGTCTAATTCGGGGTTCTCAGCATGGTTTCAGGAAAAATCGTTCGTGTTTGACTAATCTCTCAGAATTTATGGAAGAGGTTACTGGTGTAGTTGACAGCGGCAGTGCTGTGGATAAAAAAAAAAATCTTAAGCGTCTCTTGCCTTAAATTGAATTCTTTTGGCATCAAGGGGAAGGTCCTTGAGTGGATTCGCAGTGGCTTCTCAATATGGAATAACGAGTTGTCATCAATGGGCGTCGTCTCCTTGGCGAAAGGTCACTATGGTGTTCCCCAATGATCGGTTCTTGAGCCATTATTTTTTCTGGGTATATTGACGATCTCGAAAATTCGGTGTTTAAAAGTGCAGACGATACCAAGTTGCATCGGGAGGTTACTTCGAACGAAGATGTTGCAATTCTCCAAAGGGACCTTGATATAAGGGATCTTGATATATTTAATAATATTAACGTTATAATGCGATTGAACAGTCTACTGGAAAACATGTGGCTTTCATTGCGACATGAGTGGAAGCAAAATTAATTTATGTGTGGAAGCAAAATTTACATATCACTACTTCAAATATTAAGGACTATTTATCTCAGCTTGATCTACCCTCATTTGCATTATTGCTCAACTATATGGTCAGGCATCAGTAAAAAGCGTTTGAAACCATTGCTTACTCTTCGGAATCGAGCAATACGGAATATTACTCAGCCCTGGCACGTACAAACACTACCCCGATGTTCTCTTCTTTACATCTTCTAAAATTGAATGATATGATCACTTCAACGATTGCTGCGTTCACCTACTGCTGCTTGAATGGACTCCTTCCTAAAATATTCAATTCATTCTATAAATAAAACATTCTGCTCACAACTTCAGCACTAGACAAGCTATGGACTTGCACCCATCGTTCTACCGATCAACTCATTGTCAACTCTGTCTCAAGTACAGGGCTACCTGTATATGGAATAAATTGCCTCAAAATCTCAAAATAAAAGCTAACCCAAAATAATATAATTCAATTTATGAAACGTTGCTACTAAACTCGTAATAATTGTACATGGGGTGGAGAAAGAGGGGGGGGGGGGGGGGGGGAGACTATGTAAGTATGTTGATGTTATTGTTTGCAAAGAAACATGTTTTTTTGGTATACTTTTGGGGAGCGTACTGCTTCTTGATAAGCACACCAGGTTTTCTAGTGGCCACTTCCGTCCACATGTATTCTTCGAATATTTCTGTTATTGTTAAAACTTCACTGTGGAAAAACAAATAAACGAAACGAAACGAGTTAACTATTTGATGTTAAATTTAGCAACAGCGCCGCCCTATTAAAGAGTTTGCTCAGTTAGGCGCTGCACAAAAATTAGCATACTGAGCAGGTAGGTGTATAGGACGTATAGGAAGAACTGACTTGTTACGATTATGTTTCAAACATACACCTGCCAATACTGCTGGGCACTCGCTCTCACAGGAAAAAAAATCCTTACTGGTTACGAGGGTGGGATTGGAGTGTAATGATCAGAGCGAGGCATTGCGCACAAGGGACCCAGGTTCAACCCCGCTCTCTACTGGTCTCGTCTCGCAGTTAATGATGACTTAATGTGTTCCCCGGCTTGGTCTCTACATTTCATCAAATAGCCACCCAGTACACACATTTGTACTAGAAAAACAAATTTTGATATAATTTCTGAATACCCAAAAGTACCACTGGACGATGATAGGACTGAGAAAGTATCGTTATATTCCAACTTAACGTACAGGAGATGCATTATGCACTCCATAATTATTTCGCCCCTTTAAAAAACTTTGAACTCAATTCCTTGAACACCCCCAGTTACCGCTAGCCGGCCGTCGATAACACTGAGCAAGTATCATGGAATTCTTTCTCGATGGTTAGGCTCATTATATTGCCCTAAGAGTTGGCCCTAAATTCCTGAACACCCAACGGGTATACACTAATCAAAGAGAGCGATGACCGAGTATCACGGTAATCCACCCTAACCTGTAGAAGATTATACTTGGAAATATTTAGATAATCGTCCATTATATCCATTAATGACATTTGACCCCGACGTACAAGTTGCCAAAAGTGCCCAGAACACAGGGACCATTATGTCCCAAGTTCGGTCAACATTCATCAAAGACCAAATACTTAAAGACAATCAGACGGACAGACAGACAGACAGATAGATAGATAGATAGATAGATAGATAGATAGATAGATAGATAGATAGATAGATAGATAGATAGATAGATGGTGTTTTAATTCAGGTGAGAGGTCGTTTGATGCCAACAGAGGTAAAAATCTGAACTCTTTGTAAGTACGATAAGTCCACAATGGGTAGCCTAATCTGGATCAATCCCACCCCCTCCAGATCTTTTAGATTTTGTTAGTCTGGCGATAGTCCGTTTTTCTGTTGGCTGCCTGTCATTCTGTCAATCTATTTACAAGTTCGTCTCTTTTGTTTATCTTGACTTGCCATGCGAATTCCCAAACTAGTAGTTATCCTTGAATGGATTGGAAAGTGTGGAAATGAGATAATGAAATGCACCATCACGTGGTTGTAGTAGGCTTATATACTGATTTGGTAGACTTGCGTTGAACATCCTATGGCCTATATGTGGATATGTCACCAAATATAATGGTGTGGTATAGTTTCTCCATGAAAACTCGGAAATTCCATTTATTCCTGAAAAGGGATTCCATCTGGAAAACTTCCAATGTATGCAGAAAAATGTGTTTGGGTTCGTCGGTTCCACGAACTACTTATTTACAAATAATACAAACGACTTCCCACTATACTTTCAATAACTTCCATGAAGGCCAATGAACACAAGAAGACGATGTAATGGAGTGCCCACTGGGCACAATGGGGAATTCCCCTCTTGTACACTGTAATATCAACACTCATGCAGTGACACAAGTCAATTTAGCATGTGACATCATAGGCTTTAAATAGGATATCGATATTATAGACCTGCAGTAAGTAAACTCATTGAAAGTTTTAACAGTTTAATTAGAGAGTATCCTATTCATCAAATTAACGAGCGTCCTGTTTTGTTTTCACTTCTCCAACTTCCCTTTCATTTTCATACAGTCATAGGAGGAAATAAGTCAATTATTTTAACAAGATTTGCCTTTTCCATGGCAGCTGGGAGTCCCGGCCGTCTTTTTTTTTTTTTTTTTTACTCATCACTTGCCGGACAAAGGACCCTACCTATACGAGGCCCGGCAAGGGTGCGGACCTGGATATATCACACGAATTGTCAGCGGCGAAACCTTCACCAGGTACACGGAACAAGGCGATGCCTCTTTGCGGTACTTAATGTGAAGGAGGGGGTACTCACACGCCGACGGCAACTAATTCACAGATTGCCTACCCCACATTTTTGCCCTGTTCCTATCCCTCATGCTGAGCGCCAAGCGAGAAGGCAAGAGGTCCCATTTTTAAAGTCTTTGGTATGACCCCGACCGGGATTCGAACCCCGGCCTACCGGGTGGAAAGCGGACGCTCTACCAACTGTGCTAACCACTCTGTCAATTGCCTACGTTGAAGTAAGTTACTGACAGACCAGTCTTAAAACAGTAGTGTACGTTGCAGTCAGTGGCGGCACCAGGAAATTCAAGGTGGCGGGGGGGAGGGGGACAAAGTGGCGGGGGGGGGGGGGGGCAATTTGGGGGGAGGCGGCAGAAGAAAATGTTGGGGGGATGCTTTATGTGCAGGGCGGAAGCCTCATATGCAATCGGATGATCTGTCATGATTCACCTCATTCCATCATTCACAGCATAATTGAGCAGGCATTGAACCTATTGATGTCAATAGGTCTATATGTCGAAGATAGCCTACAGTAGGGAACGGGAAAGAGCAGTTTGAATCAAATATGAGGTGGGGCAAAAGGACAAACTTCTTGACGGGGGTCAGGCAGTGGCGGTACCAGGATTTCAAAAGCTGGGGCACTTGGGGGAGGGGGAATCGGAAGTGCTGGGGGGGGGGGGAGGCAGAACAATTACACACAGTGAACACTAGTGAAAAGCCACCAAAAAGCAATGAGTAGCATTCTGTTGACTCTTTCTGGACATTTCTTGAAACAGAAAGGTGAATATGCATATATGGACAAGGAGCATATATCTGTTACACTTGATATAATAGAACAATTCTGGTAGAAGCAAGTAATACAACTCAGCTTTTATGCGATGCCTATTTATCTTCAGGCATAAATTCGCGTATTTTCCTACCACATCAGAAAAAAAAAACATGCAGCAAACAAAAAGCAATGCCAGGTAATCGATGCGATGTCGGAAACAAAACAAAATTAATAGCCTCACCAACAAGCCAAACAAATTGACTGAAAACCTATTCATGCTGAGGTACCTTTTCCTACCGGGTGCTATGTTCCTTTAGCAGGTTTTGCCAACACACAAACACAAAAATGAACACTGTAGCAGTTGCTGAGAGATGAATGCTATAGAAACTAAGGTATTATCTATAGTCAAGAACCCGTGTCCGACATATCATCATGTAGCCACCATATGATTCATAGGCCACCTCCGTTGGACATCTTTTCGAAACGAAGGAGAATGCTATGATGTATTAAATATTTTCCCAATATCATATCACCCGAGTAGCACATTCTGGACTTGCTGCATGCAGTTCACGAGTGGTGTAGCTCGGTGAGCCGAACAGAAGACTGATGACATAATTCAGGCGTTATAAGTAGTAGTAGTATGTTGAGTCTCGTCTATCCGACATGCTAAGTGATCAATCTCCGCCACGTATCACGATCTTGCGCAAAGTTTACTGCTTCCTCGAAACTGTTAATGTTGATGTCCCTGAATTGCGATTTGATTTTTCCGAGCAAGGTAGTCACAGGTCCTCCCAACTGGCTTAGTAGTATGTCTCAATGCTTCTCTTTGAGCGATCTTCGCTGGAGCTTCTTCTTGGAGTCTCGCGACGTGACCAAAATCTCAAACGTCATGGCTACTACGGAAGACCAGGGATTTGATTGGTCACATCATAGAGTTCATCGTTTCGTATCCAATTGTTATTGGTCCATCTGATGTTGAGAACATTGCGGAATAGTCATGTTATGTTACTATAGAATCCATTAACGTTGCGGCAGCATCTTACAAAGGGACGAGTATCAGGCGCGTATCCAGGGGGGCAGAGGCTTTGGGGGCGCGCGCCCTCACGGTAGAGAAGATGAAAAAGGAACGGGACAATAAGAAAGTGTGAATAAGGAGGGAAAAAAAAAAGAAAAAAAGAAAAAAGAGGGGATAGTGAAAGAAGAGAGGATAGGAAAGAAGGGAGGAGAAAAAGAGAAAAGGGAGATAAGGGGCAGAGGGAATTGGTTGTAAAAAAAAAAAGGACGAGAGAAACCAAAAAACTGAAAGGTGACGAAACTAGGCTATTGTGAGTCATATAGGCGAATAAACCGTGAGAATGTTTCCCACGATTTAGCACTACCCCCCCCCCCCGGCCGCGCTGATCCAATCAGGTGTACATCATCAGCTTCCGGTATCTCAGATGAAAAAAATTGGATCGAGGCCGGAAGCCCCCCCCCCCCCCCTTTTCGACCCACTACAGGCTATCAGGGGAAAAAGTCATTGGTCATGAGATTTAATACCGCTGCATTTTTGGTTGTGGGGGGGGGGAGGGTTGAACTCAATTTCGACATAAATGTATGTTGGCACCCTTGCCGAAAGATGGACCATAATTTGCTCTAATGAGAGACGCCGAACCTGCAGGAGTCAGCTGAAATCGTAAGATACAACGGTACACCCGTGTAACCCAAAGTCGACGGCCCATTTATCAGGCGCGGACGCGCGGTTGTACTAAAGCCCCTGCCTAAGAGTAAAAAAATCCTCAATACGGTCCGCCTTAGCCGACGATGGTGCTCCGCTCAGATGGCCACGTCATAAATTCCCCCCCCCCCCCCCCTGCCCAATAGTAGACAGTACAGGTCGAGTTGCATTAAAAACCAAGTTGGGGCAACACCATTATAACGGCATCCGAGGCAGTGCAAATCAAGTTTAGATCGAGAACTCGAGTAGCGCAACTCGGGCGGAGAATGGGGAATAAAAGCAGGGTGAAGCAAGGGAGAAATTTTCCCAAATTTTACTGAGTGCCCACAAAAAATAGTGTTTCCTTTCTTCGTAACTGCGATGGAATTTTTTTTAGATATGCGTAAAATTTTATTCGGTGTATGCCCAATCACATTTCAATGGTCAACGCCCTACAAGAACTAGGCTGTGAGAAGATCAGGAGTGCCTTTTCTTAACATCGAGGAGGCCTTTTATCCCAAAATTTCCGTGTACACTACTCACCAACAAATGCTGTCTCTCCGCTCAGATATAAAGAACGCTCATATGAATACTCTAGCCCGTGCCCCCCCCTCCCAAAAAAAAAAAAAATCTGTCATTGACCATGACCCCCTAGCGCATACATATCTGTGAGGTGAAAATATACAACATTCTCATTGAACTTGGAAACTACAATCAACCTCTTTTGGATTATACTAATAAACCCTTTAGCCTCTTTTCCGTTTCTTCCTCTCTCAACCACGCGCAATTTTGAACTGCAGTAACCTAGGCTATCAGGCTGCTAGGATTTTCAACGCGTGTACTCTCCAGGATCCAGGAACTTCTACTCGGAAGTTTCCTGCAATCTATGGCATAACTTTTATATCATGATTGGAAAGTAGAGCAAAGCTAGCTAAATGTCCTAAATTCCTGCTGGGATTCACAAAGATAGGGATTTTCTAAGATATGGCTCTGAATCTTGAGAAAAATTGCACGCTCTTCGCGCGCACTGGTGGATCGTAGTATGGCACAGCAATTGTTGAACATTCTGGCTAGCAAGTTGAAGTCGGGGCAACGATAGGACCGGTCCGACAACATGTCCAAATTTTCCCAATCGATTACAAATTTGGTGCTCATAAAAGGCCCATGTGTGAACTTGGCACGTGCAGCCTAACACGCCCGGGAAAGGCCATTTCCGGCCATCTGGGGGATTGTACGGTGAAAAATTCCCGTGTATGATTCGCGCCAACTGATGGTGGCGCTCCACTCGGATAGTAGACTTGTTCCTTCTGGAAATGTTCTGTCCCCTCCCCCCCCCCCCCTTAAGAAAGACGAGAAGTCTGGCGACACCTTTGCTCTTAGTTCCCCCTTCCTCCAGCGCCCCCACTGAGAATCCTAGCTGCGCCAACTGGAAGTCAAGTACCGTAAAGTACTATTTCGCGGCAATCCGAGTGACAATCGATCACGCCAAGCAAATATTGGTCTCCGTTTAATACCCGGCAAAATCATCTTCCACATTTCACAACGGGGTGTGTACAGTAATTAACATATTGTCACTTAGCTTATCACTATATTTTGCAGAGTGACAACTTTTCAACATTCTTTTCTTACTAAAATTGGCACATCCAATTTTCGCATTGGCCCGGCAAGTATAAAAAGCCAACATTTCTGGGTGCAGATACGCGCCAACCTATGGTGCGCTCCGCTCAATCGTAAATAAATTGTTCAGCCACATCGCCCCTCAATATAACATATATAAAATAATAAATAATCACTGTTAATCATATTAGTGATCATAAATGAGAGTTTATTTTAGTGTCTGGCATATACTGTACGGGCTGGCGGACAGAGGAACCAATGCTGCCACTCGTATGGCGTTGTTTTCTTGTAATATTATATGTTAAAGTATTGGAGAAGGGAAACCCACCCTCATTTAGATCGGATATATTCCAGTAAGCCGAGATGTTTGCAAAGATGCATGTGTTGTTTTCAGTGTACTTCCACCACGAGGAGGAAGTTTGTTTTTAACCGATAGTGGGAGTATAAGCGTCCCTTTCAGGGCCATTCCGGCGCACTAGGAGGTGTTATAAACACCTCACAATTTATTCTCCGCTCCGCGCCAAACCGATGCTGGCCGCTCCGTAGATAGTGGCTCGCGCCCCCGACCCGAGGTGAAAAATCCTAACTAACGCCCTGAATAGATCGTGAACTAATTCAAGCTTCGTGTTACAGTACAATGTCCGCCATCTTGGATTACTTGTGAAAGTCGAGTTAGAATGTACGCACCAATTCACGACTGGTAATTGCGAGTTTAACAAATGTATCGCTTTTTTCCAGTCGTCGATGACGGTAATTACCGCAAATGAAACGCAGCAGTTTTGAAGGAGAAGAAGAACAAGACATGTGTAGGCGGGTTAAACGCCCACGTGTATATTCCCCGCTTTTGAGCACTAATTTAGGAAGGAAAGTATACTAACTTTTTTTATTTTTTTCATTTGCAATCATTTATAACAATATTTTATAACCTGTCACGGCACAGCCAGGCAAGTGTTCTCCCAGGGTCCCTGCACAAAAACAATAGCGGACAAGAAAAATACAATAAATATATAAAATGAAATAATATAAACTTCAAACCAACCACTAAAAATACCAAAAGCTAATCCAATTACAGTTGCCAGAAATCCAATCCACTTTCGCTTGATCGTTTCAGTTTAGATTTGAACGTATTTGATATGCACATCTAAATTTCTTGAGGCAAAGCATTCCATGATTTACGCCATGGCTAGATAAACGTCGCCTCCCCCAATTGGTTGCCGAAAGTGGAAGGTAAAAAATAACCAAGCGGGAAGATCTTGTAGCATGCTCTCTAGGGGCGACCGGAAAATACTATCAGCGAGGGGTAATCGGAGCAGTGGCTATCTTAATCGTGGGCATAACCACTGACGATGGTAATTCCACCTTGCTCCATAGAAAACCATGAACAATGCTGAAAGCACTCAGAGTGGGGGTAGTCCTTGGAGAGCTAGAATGATCCTGCCAGCCTCCTTGTAGAGAGTCAAACACTCTTGTAACTTATTGTAAGTTGTTGGACCAGATACAGCTGGCAAATCAAAATGGGGGCTAAGTATGCTATTAAAAACAACCATTCTATAGGTGTGTGGAAATATTTCTTTACCCTTCCAAGAAATCCAAGTCTGCAAGAAGATTTTCTTGCAAACCATAGAAATATGTTCCTTGAAGGTCAAGGTACTATCCAACAACGGTACTAAAAACATTAATCGGTTCTACATCTGCGAATCATGTTGAAGTTTGAGTGGACCAGCTCTCTTAACAGCTCTAAGCATAGAAGGTGTTCCAAAAAGCATGCAATTGTTTTTTTCAACATTAGGGTCAATCTGTTTGTAAACCAATTAACAAATCAGGGTAAGATCACAAGGAAGAACTTCTTGTACATCATCAGAAGTTCAGAACCATAAATGAGGGCTGTATCATCTGCATAAATTATTGTCTAGCTTTTACATGCAGCAGAAGGCAAGTCATTAATATAAACAAGAAAGAGGGTCCAATAATGGAGTCCTGTGGAAAAAACACAACCCACATGACTTTACTACCAATCACCTCAGATTTTTTATCTTCAATCTGAACAATCTGGCTACGATCGGATAGGTATGAACTAACAATCCAATGTTGGGTCAGTAACTCCAAGGAAGACCAGTTTCTTAACAGGATTTCTGATAACTGTATCAAAAGCTTCTTGAAGTCAAGGAAAAAAAAATGCCTGGGTGTACTTTTTCTGTCCAGGCACCATCAGTATTCGATAAATATCATCAACCAATAACTTGAAGCAGTTGTAGTAGAGTATTCAGGTCTGAAGCATGATTGCACGGTTCAGAAGTTATTACTTGGTATTGGTACAGTTGATCATGAACTACGCTTTCCAAGATTTTAGACACAACTGGCAGAACAGAAATAGGTCTATAGTTGTCAACCTGACAACTGGACCCTTCTTTGAAAACCGGGGAAACCTTAGCAGTGTTCCACTCATGAGGAAAAACCCCAATGAGCGAGAGATAGTTGATAATGAAGGAAAGGGAGGGGGCATATGACCAGCAGCAACTTCATAGAGAAAAACTTATGTTATCAAGCCCAGTGGCTTTCTAACAACCCCATAAAGACCTCAATTTTGCTCCACCAAGTTTGTTGTAATCTATTGACGTTACAAAACGTCACATAAATTATGCAAATTTGACCACGATGACCTTGAAATGACTTAACTTTGTCAGGAACTTGTGACAAATGTAACTACATTCACCACGTTTGTTCAAAATCAGGACAAAAGTTGGAAATCGCCCTAATATGCAAGTTGCCCTCCGATCGACCTTGAACGTTGAAAGAACTCCAATTTTTCGGAAATCAACCTATAGACTCTACCCACCAAGTTTCGTTCAAATCCGACTAACATTTTGTTAGTAAAAAGTTAGTTAAAATTTTGCGTAAATTATGCAAATTAGGGGCCCCAACATTGCAGTGGTGCCCACTTTCGAATAATCCGAGATTCCACTGGGGCGTACATGTGTACCAAGCTCCAGACCTGAAAAGTGAAAGTCAAAGTGAGGATGCTGTATCAACTTCACGGTGAGAATATCACATAATATCATGAGTATTAATTCACTCCTAGAGGAATTTTTTTTGGAAAAACATGTGGGCAAAATGACCCCAGAATTAGCAAACACAAAACTATTTTGGTCAACGTTTCCACCCAAATTTTGTCGAAACCGTCGAATGTAACTCAACTTAAAAGAAAAAAAACTTTGACCAGAAATAGTTTGATTCTTCCCCTGACTCAAATCTCTGTCAAGTTGACACATTTTATCAAGATTGTGTAAGTTGATCAGATCGATGATAAGAAAAAGGATTTTTACCCTTATAGGGATCGACGGTATCATATTTTGCATATTTTGATTAATAGGCGAATTAGGTGAATTATCTGATGTTAAATAACTCATGCCTCTTGTTCATGGGTTCGCTCCCAATATAGCCCAAGACAACTGAGAATATCATCTGAGTCTGCCTCTATCAGTCTATGATATAGACAACATGTTCAGCAATGCGCTATGCTCATTGTTCTGCCAGGTCATCCGGGGATTTCCATCACCTAATCCAATTGTATGCACCTTCTAGATCCTATAATACTCAGTGAAATCAACATGTCCAATTCGGGCACACAATAAGCTAGATGAAAATTCCGACAAGAATAAAACAGCAATGCGGTTCAAGGCCAGACTAACAGAATGATCCATTTACCTTCAGAACATTTCGGGATAGAGAGTTGCTTATTCAACCCGTTCAATTCGATTGAATGATTATTTATAGGCTAATGCGTCCCGGGCGCTCATGTTCTCATCGGTTTTGATGTGCAGGATATTTATTTTTATGGGCTCATTGATACATTTCTATTTCCGTATCATTAATGCCCATTTAACGGTTGCGCAATCTGGCAACGATCCCAGCAAAGGGGAAGTATAACTGTATAATGCTCAGGATAATATTAAAAGAGAACTACCGACAACAATCTATACGGACCATATCCAAATTCTTCAAATTTTATCCACGTTCATATTTTTTTCTTCTTCGAGATATCTCATTTGAAAAGCTCGCCAAACTGTCAATATGAGCGGTGTAGTTTCGATGATACACCCCCGAAAGATCCCAGAATTTCATATTTTTTTCATTGAGTGGAGTGAGGTTGGGTCATGGTGAGGGGCCGGGCGCAGTCTTTTATTTTGGGGCCTCTCTGTATGGTATAAACAGCCCGTCCATCCGATCGAGTGGTTCAAGCTGTATGTAGGCTACCTTCCTGCATATAATCGCGTGGTTGCAATTAATGAGAACACACAGTGGCGGTTGGCATAGGGGCCCAAGGGGGGGGGGACGGGATCCCCCCAGAACATTCTCTAATAAACATTTTCAAATGAAGGATTTGTATGGAATAAGGCCCATACACTACTCCATTCCATTTCCGTGCGATTCAGTTGGTCTGCGCGTCCGTTCATATCTGAAACAATCCACCTACTTCCCATCTAATTACTAATCGAATCTTGACGTTTTCAGTCACTAAACCCGTCAATTACTTCGATTAGGCGGGATTTAACGCCCTTACCATTAACCAAAGTTTCTGCCTCCTGGCATAACACTTACGAGTGTCCGAAAAAAACACATTTGTGGAAGAAACGTCCTGAGGACTAATCAGTAAACGTATTTTACGTGAACAATAATAATTGAAATTCGAACTGGTTCCACATCGATCTTCTTCCTCTCAAATTCGCTATGCGTTTGCCGCGTATAAGACGTTTACCAAGCAAATTCGTGTGGTACACAAATGGATATTCTCTAACGCAGAGACTACTATAGAGTTGTGAAACATTCTACATCCTGTTGGACCACGGTCAAACAAACGATGAAGAAAACGGTTTCAGAGAACGACCTCTCTATCGTCAATGACTTTGAATGTGTGTTTCCAGCCAAGCGAGGGGTATCCATCACGGGCCGCGGCGACACGGGGATACAAAAGAGGCTTGGGGAACGCTTGTGATCGTCTGACTGACCATTACCCGCAGATCAAAGAAAACACTCTTTTCCCAAATCTAATGACCAACTGACTAGAACGAAAAGCACTACAAAACGCCCGAAGGAATCCCCCAACAATGAGGCAGATAACTGACAATTCGAAAACTGAAACGAATGCAAGATATGTTCCCTACCTTGCACATCCCCTTACGGATTCATTGGACACTTCCTATAGTTCCGCTACCACAGAGAGATCATTTTCTGTGTTAGAAGACTGAAAAACCTACTGAGATATGCCAGGGTAAGACTCGACTGGTGTCTTAGCTTTGATGGCAAAGGCTTACAAATTGTGCTTTGAAATTTGAAATTGATGATCCAGCTGCTCGGGTTTTATAATTCACGTTTTATTGGGTAATATTTGAAAATTAGTCGACCCCCCATGGTATTCGTTTTTAAGCATTATTACGGATTTACAGACCGCACTGATATTATGGAATTATTTGTGAAACGTTCTAAAAAACATACTGAAATTCAAGACAGTAGCACTTTTTGGCGTGCAATGAGGAGTTGAAATACTGTGAAAGATAACACTATTTTGCAGCAATCAAGGTTATCTTGAAAAAAATCTCAAAGGGGAGGGGGACACTCCCTCCCCTTAGACCCTCCCCCATATCAGTCACATGACATTTCCCCCCCCCCCAAACAAAAATCCCTACAGCCGCCCCTGAGAACACAGTCTTCAAAGAATTATAGCACACGAGATGAGCTTTACTGAAAAATGAAGAAGAACGAAAAACAACAACAGATGAACCGAAACATCCCTTCTCGAGTGTTAAAGGCCTTGTTGGTGATGATACGTCATAAAATTTTAATAATGATGTTATTGTAGTTTATATAGCGTCACATATCCAGCTAACAGCAGATCAAGGCGCTCAATTGAAACCTGGTACGCCCTCCGACAATCCGGAAACGTTACGTGGCTGCTATAGAAGAGAAGCAGTTTGAGATTACTACCGTTTGCTGAAAGATACGACGTGGACTCGGACCCACAACCTATGGACTACGAGCTTGAGGTTCGACCGCCAGGCCACTCACGCTTATACCTATTTTTTCACGAATAATGCAATAAAAAAAACCACGATGGCGATTTGTTTTATATCCCATATTTAATTCGAAGGAACTACGCTGGGGACACGCTACTACACGCCTCTCTCTCAGCATCACTGCCCATGCCCTTCCCTTGGCATCAGTACAGGTGGTCGCCTGAACAACTCCGGGGCCCGGACTATACCTGGGACATATACTTTAGATATCAAGAGACCGCTATCCCCAGGAATCGCTGCGACATTCCATATTTCGACATGGACGAGTTGTTATAGGCATCCAGCTTGCAACTGGGTCATACCAAATAATTTAGAGAAGGAAGCTATCTGTATAAACTGTGCGTAATGTTCTGCACGCACGTGCAAGGAGGTACCGGTACACAAACCGTGACCTTAAAAATGAAAAAAAAAAAAAATGTCGTGGGCGCCACCAGCAAACCAAAATGGTACAAGATTACAGCAGGGGCAATGAACTCGACTTCCCTTCTCGTTTGAATAATACTGAAACGGAAAACCTGAACCCCCCTCCCCAGCTGAAACAATCCAAACATTAATCTCCATTGTAGCCTTCACCGACCCTCCACAGGCGCAGCGCCTCCAGACAACCACCCTCAACCCAACCCCTCCCCTGACCCAACCGGGATGGGAGTTTCGCATGGAGCATTTGTCCGGGCATGCTCGCCAAAACAAACAATATTGGACCAAATTCGTTGGAACACTCCGCTCATACCTAAAGTGCATAGATAGAACCCCCGCACAACGTTGGATCTGAGACCCCCACCCCGGTGTTCAAACATTGTTGGTCGTATTCAACATTGTACGTGGAGGGGGTGGGATCGGTGACTTGGTGTAGTTCTAGTACACTATACTCCTTGAGATCGCTTCCTTGTGCCCCGAGTCGGGTATGACAGTCAGTGTTCCAACAATAAAGTTCAAGATTGTAGGTCATGACCCAGAATTGGGTTTG
Source organism: Sclerodactyla briareus (assembly GCA_026419785.1). Taxonomy (NCBI): domain Eukaryota; kingdom Metazoa; phylum Echinodermata; class Holothuroidea; order Dendrochirotida; family Sclerodactylidae; genus Sclerodactyla; species Sclerodactyla briareus. The sequence goes on along the minus strand of JAODTK010004599.1, from coordinate 207,988 downwards.
AAGAGAACCACAAAATCAAATTATTGGATCAAATTTTGACCCAAACTAGGTAATTCCCCCCAAGTTTGATCAATATACGACCACAAAAAAATGGTTCTCTTGTGACCTTGAGGTACCTTGTGAGTGTTGGGATTCTGCAGTGGGCGTAAATTTTCAGTCGAAGAACAGTGAAATGAGACCTACTGAATGAATCAGCCATTACTGTTAAATTCAATTGCAAAAGTAATTTCGTTCCCCTTGAGATAGTAGGTCAAAATCAAATTACTGACACGTGCACGTCTCCACTAGACTAGTCTGACGTAGTACAGTATTACAGTGGAGGTATTGCCTACCAAGCTACGTTCGTAAAAAAAAAAAAAAAAAAAAAAATGGACCTATTCTTCCCTACAAGAACAATTGTTTACTCAAAGTTTTTCTATTTGTGATACTCCCAGGGTTTTGCTGGGTAGAAGGAAATCTTGAAACGCGGCAGTGTTTTGGTGCAGTATTGGCTCATGCGTTCATCGAAAAAAAAAAAAAATCCACAAAGGCAAACCGCAATTTCGCGCAATTCACAGAAATATAACCAGAATCCGGGTCTTTGTACTTTGTACAGGCTTCGCACGAATGCATCGCCAGATATTTGCGTGAGTGGAATAGTATAAAGTTTGAACTGTTGAAAAGGAAAGATACTCCGTTGGTATAACTAAGTTAGATGTTGGAATAAAAACTGACAAAGTGGCCTAACAGCAACAGCACGTACGTAAGGGATGGATCGGAGTTGTTCGATTAAAATGAAAATCACTCTTAACGGTTTGACCATACAGAGGCAATACCATCTAGACTTACGGTATAGACACCGCTGATGTACTGAACCATGCAAAATCAAAGTCGCGAATTATGGTATAATTAATTCCTACAGCGGGGTCTAGCCGGTGTTCCCGGGGTCCGGTGTTCCCGGGGTTCGATGTGTTTCCGAGGTTCCGAGGCTTCCGGGGTTCAATGTTCCCCTTTCCGTTTAATGACACCCGAATTTACTAGGTTCGATGTACAAGAACGAGGAAAACAAATGGTTTCCTCGCGTTGCGTAAGGTGTGTTAACACGAAAAAACGGGGATCATTGGGCCTCATAAACATAAGAATAACTAAAATATAAGGAAAACGGGGAACATCGAACCCTGGGAACATGGAACCCGGGGAACTTCGCAGGCGCGTACGGAGAAATTTGTCTGGGGGGGGGGGGATTGGGGGGTCAGAACGCAAGGGGAAGTGGCCCTGATAAATGCCTCACCTACCTTATTGCAAATAAGTACAATTCATGGGCCCCTACCTCTAGACAACATGCTGCGGCAATATCTGACTAAATAACCAGAGCCAACCTTATACGAATGAAAAAGAAAATCAGTTGTTTGTGTTAAAAATTTAGTGGCACTTGGGTCATAGGGGGTGTCTGACCCCCCCCACCCGTGGGTGCGACACTGATAGGACGTATTGGTCTAAAAAAAGCCGATGGACGTGTTGAACACGACATGAAACAAACCAGAGGCGGCATGAGGATCCGTATCAGCGAAGTCGCGGTATCCATAGGGGAAGCATTTTGGCGTATTATCACAAATGACTGGCATGGACTCCTATAGATGATTCATGATTACTGGAAACCCCCATATTAACGTTGATCGAGTGATAACTCTGACCCAACTTTCAATCATCTAATCTGTTTTGTGAACAGAAACCCCTTCTAACAATCGGCAGGAATGGCCCCAGATGACCTCCGACCTAAATTCCCCTGAACACCCTGAATATACCATTGGTCAATAGTTATATTGACTAACTATCCTGGTCATCAAATTCAATATGCCGCTTGACCGTTCGAAACAAAATTGCAGAGATGACACCTAGAAGAACTCATGCCTAAAATTCTAGGCAAAACTGCACTTTTGTCAATGAATAGAATAATGGCACTTTTTTTTACAATCGATCAATGATGATACTCTTATGATGATACTTATATGACTCTCATAATGACAAGTTCGCCCAAAATGACCGAAAATTACCTGGAATCTCGGGAAACTCGTGGGTAGGCCACAGTCCCCGGAAATAGATATGGATGATTTCAGGATCAACCGACTCAAATTGATGTAGGAGGAGAAGCATTTTGCGTATTCCACCAAAATGACCGAAATTGACCTCAAACATGACCCTTGACCTCAACTTTACGAACACCCAGGTTGCCCTTCACTGGTAATAATTATATCTCCACTTCGGGGATATTATGGTTTCGCCAGCGTCGTCTCCGCCGCCGGAAGAGGTTGTGGTTAACACAATAACTCTCTACCGCAATGTCGATTGACACGAAAACTTTGCCACACAGTTCGCCCTTACGAAGTCGCGGATGGTTCGATGTGGGGCGTCGCTGCATCACTATGGCGGCTGCCATCTTGGATTTTTTCCAAACGGAACAAATTGTTAGGTTGGTACAATATAAAATATCTGGGCCTTGTCGGAGCCATATGAAACTTTTCACACATTGATCGTCGGATGAAAATATTGAAGAGCAGTCAGAAAAGTTTTGCCGTCGCCGAAACGCTCGCCGGCGGCCATTTGGAAGTGGGGATATACACGTTGGGGTTTACCCGCCAGGCAATGCCAGGTAATTAAATTGTTGACAGGTTTCCAGGCGTGATCAACAAGCATTTCCAATATGGCTGCTCATCTGCATAGCCCCGACCCACGAGGGACTCTAGTTGTGGGGACCAAGAATCTCGTCCATCGCGCTGCAAGTACAGCCACCTGGGGAAAAAGTACATGACTGCTGACATTCGAGCCCGCATGTTTGCTTGCAGAGCGTCGACGATAACACTCTTGCATTCTTTTGCAGAAAGAGGCAGCTTGTTTATATACCATAATCCAGCAACCATGGTTCGATTTTCTCGGCATGCGGGTGAAGTCAGTGAAGTAAGGGAGACAAGTATACAGTCATTTGCTGTTGGGAGTCAAAAACATAAACGCCCCCCCCCCCCCCCCCCCCCCCCCCCCCCCTGGTTCCTTACTCTGGTCACTTTCAGCACAACCAATTGTGATTGGCACCCACTAGCTTGTGTTAACAAAAATGTTTTCGCACAAGTTACAAATGTTTATGTTCACTGCTTAGGACTGCCAGACTTGATTACTTTCAGCCGGTGGTTGCGCTGTTGTCCTAGATGACTTCGGTCATTAGCTACGGATGATAACTATCGTACTCTTGTTAATTTACCAAGACACACACCAACCATCTCGGTCAATACCGTATCTTTCCTCAGTGCAAAGGAGTCCGGCGAGCCCGTGCCACAAGTTGATACATGGAAAAACGTTGAAGGGAGGAAATGTTGAAGGCATCGGAGTACGTGATCGTGAGCACCCGACACACCAACCGACTCAAAAGTTAGGGGTGGGGAGGGGTGTTTCAAGCTAAAATAATTCACTCATGGTATGGAAATTTCAACAGGAGTTAACCCAAAACAAAAAAGAGAGGGAAACTGACGTTCCCTGTCTCCGTCACCAGTTGTTGACGCTTACATGGACGTTAGTACTTGGCGTAAATATAAAGTGCGAAAATATAAAGTCATTAGATTATCCGTCTTCATTAGCAATTTACGTAAAATAGCTGAATCCTAACACTGGGAATTTACATGGCCTATATGGAAGGCACCTACCTGTATCTATCTGACTGTAGATGACGATTTGCAGTCAGGTAGTATATAGCATGCGTCTGGACTGTAACATGGTGGAGGTATGGTACCGTCGAAGCATACGCGATAATCTGTCAAGCTCCATCATTGCCAGTGCGCAGCGCAGCAACCAAGAAGTTAAGGACAACTGCGGGCTGAATTATGAGTGGCTACTATCTTAGTGGAGAAAAACTGAATGCGCCAGTCCAAGTTCTCATGCGCTTTCCGTTCCGTGAGTTACATCCTTGAAGTGTGGTGCATGTGTATTGTACCAAAGAGGAAAACACCCCATATGCATTTAATGACGGCATACGTGCCCACCCTGTGACCTTTCTGTTTTCTATTGAAATTCACACAATATTTTCACTTCGAAAAGCATTCAGCCTCTATGGTGGCAAGGATTGCTGTAGTGTGTTCGGTATTGTTGAACGGTTCCTTTGTTGAAAGAAAACCACAGAAAAAAAAATTCCTGCTAACTGTTGACTTTTATTCAACAAAATGAAAACAATTAGATACATAACATAATTTCCCAGTTTGTCCATGTGTGACGTCATGCGTTATTACGCCATTGGAATCTCCCCAATGCCTCTGCATAATAACAAAACTTTGAAAGTCCCAATAACTCCACATAGGAACATCGTATTGAAATGGGTTTACCTATTAATACATTCATCCCTTCTCCACGATATAAACCACTGTTGTAGTCCGCCTGCAAGTTGTCCTTTAAAGATTTGCGGCATGTGATGTGTACTCTTCGGTATTTGTGGAACAAACCTCAACCGCGTTTCTTAACCCTAACGCTTATTTTCTAGAAATAAAAAAGAAATGTTCTTTGAAAACAGCAAATTGGCATATCAAGTCCAATAGGATAAAATGTCACCGGGATAGTTTCGATTGCGCACTATCGACACATATAAACAAAAAACAAGAGATCCATTCGGGCAATTGTAATCTGACCTCCTTCCTCGTTCCATTCTATTGGCTGAAGTACAAGTTGCTATGTCACGTGGTTTAGAAAATGGATCGTTGATCCAGGGGCATACCGCAATTGCGCAATATCGATAGAACAGAGGAAGTTCCTACTTCTCATTCACTGAGGTTCTGTACCATTCACGCCTCCGCCGTCGGAGGAAGAGACGAGAGGAGGTGGGGGTGGGGGGTGGGAAGGGTTATGAGAATATATAGTTTTGAACATTTAGGATGTGAAGTCTTGGAAACAATTCATGGAGATGCTGCATTATAGGCCTACCATTCTCTATAAACCTTTTTGTCTAAAGTTTCGACTGTCTCTATTACGCCCGCTTGACGTTGCGAGAGGCACACTGGCTGCGAGGTCTGTATCGTATTAGAACTTGACCAAGACACTATATAACGCACATACACATGTTGACGTGTTATTTGCTGGACTGAAAAAATCCATGATTCACAAGCTACAATTTGCAAAATTACCAAAGATTTTTTAGGATTTTGGAGAGGAAAATATTTGTTGAAACTCCGTAAATTTCTAACAGATTAAAAATTTGACTGACTATATGATTAACTTTCAACCATGTTTTTGGAACTGGAGAATAACGTACCGTTATTTCGAGGCTCCAATACAAACAGCCTATCAATAGTGAGCCCGCAACACGAGGAGGGGTACGATCCTATGAACAATTTGACATTTCCGATATCGGAAAACCGTCACTGTTGTAGTAGCCTACTTTTAAAGTAGCTCACAGTGAATGTATCATTTGCCCAGCATACCCTCCTGATAGAGCCAGTGTTATAACCAGCCTGGACTATGATATCGTACCTGAAAAACAAAATCAACAACACGGTGATACCAATAAGCTTCCGTACTCCGACATCGCGTGGGTTGGTTGTGGGATTGCGAAATGGCAAACCCGGAATGTTTGGATTGCGCAATATGTCTAGCACCACCGGCACTTTGGCACGCTCAATTGCGGTAGATATCAAATGCATCGTGCGTGACAGTAGCGAAAAAACCTCTGGTTTCATTTTCCATTCTGATTGTCTCTTTAAATAGGCTAGTCATTGTTTTACTAAACCGGCCTTAGCTCAGATTGCTGTATGTCAATTTGAACAAAGGTCAATCAAGTTTAATAGGTCCAGCATCATGTGAGAATCGTGCACTATTATAATATGCAGAGGTGGGTGTCGACTAAGCGGTTTCGGAAAAAAGTGCGATTTTGAAAAATAGACGAAACTTATGGAAAAATTTCTCCCTCACCTGACCCCAAGTAAGAAATTGACCTTATCCAGTGTTCGCCTATGATAAAGCTTGAAGAAATAGCAATGATGAACAAGGAATAGCTCTTTACCCAGCTGCAAGTGTGCTTACGTCTGATCCAGGTTACAATTCGACGCACACCAAGAACAAAACAACAAAACCAAGAACAGTTTGTAGTGGAAAAAATAAAAACATTAAAAAAAGGCTAATAGCGGTGGCCGTAAAAGCCTAAATTTGCTTTTGAACGATTGCTGTTGAGCTCATTTATAAAGTATACTCACCAGCACCAGCCACTAGTGGCGTCACTCGGCTGAGGGATAATAACACTTTGAGAGCCTAGACAGCGAATTTAACAAACAGCAATTAGCTGTGCTGACAGTGGCCAGTTTTCAGCATCAGCAACATGAGCTATTCATTTTTTTCGGGGGGGGGGGGGGGGGTAGGAGGGGGGTATCCCGGTTCAATGTCTCCCGTTGTCCTTTCATTTCAATAGTTGGCAATGATCCCAAGGATTGTTTTTTCGGGGTTCAATGTTTTCAGGGTTCTAAAGCCAGCTGTTCCCAGGGTAGTGTAACTGTTCCTGGATATATAAACTGTAAAAAAAAATGCCGTTATTTTACTGGAAAATTCCTGGCAGTCGGGATTCACGGTCTCAACTTTTTTGACAGGTGCCGTGAAAACACAAGTTCCCGTGAAACCAAATACTGCCATTTTACAGTGAAGTGAATTCCTGTGAAAAACATGATTGTTGTTTTACAGGACCTTCCAGTAAAATAGCAATATAACACCGGGGCAATTCGTTTTACCTAGCCTGGGTACACATTCACTCAAAATGGGTAGAATATCACCCAGACTGGGTAAAACAAATTACCCAGGTGGCATATATACCCAACGTGTCTTAGAGTGCAATATATCAAACATTGAAGCCTGCAAATAATTAACAATAGGCGCATCAAACATCGAGAACACCAATCTCGGGGGGGGGGACAAATTAAACGCTAGGGACATTGGGGAAATGGCGGACCTTGGAGACAATATATATTGATTGACACAACTATTAAGACTGAGTTGTTTGAAGAACTCGATAGAACCTAGTCCTATTGCGCGTGCGTGGTGCTCGACGTGCTAGGTCTATATCCTTCCATGCTCAAGGAAAGCAAGTGGGTTCTTGGACCGCTAGTCTCGCCTGTTCCGCGATCAGTAGTTCCATCACGGTATGTATTAAATCTTTCACTTACCTGGAATTTGCTAGTTTCAGACGATCACGGCAGCACCTTGAGCTTCACTCTACTCAAATAGGGAATTCTTCAAAATCAGCCTTATGCTTCCGGAGAATCCCCAAAAACTTACCTGGTTTCGGGTCTACGAACGGACGAGAACCGCGAACCTCACACTTTCACCTTGCCCCCTTTTCAGCCTGCTAGTCTTATTCTGGCGAAATTGAACTTTGCCAGAAATGAAGACTATTGACTTCTGGCGAAATAGCGGACGATGGGGTTGCCAGTCGAAATAGGGTTCAGTTTCGCCAGAATAGGACTGGTAGGCTAAAAAAAAAAAGGAGTGGGGGGGGGCGGGGGAAAGGTAAAGATGAGAACGAGCAAGCATGACCCACAAACGCACAACTACAAAATGGGGTTGCCAGTTGAGATGGGGTTTAATTTCGCCAGAATGAGGCTAGTAGGCTAAAAAGAGGGGAGGGGGTGGGCAAGGTGTAAGTATGAGGTAATGAGCAAGCATGACCCACAAACGCACACTCACAAACACCCATGTGCCACAACTAAGTTATGCTCTTTCCCAACTTCATGCGAGACAAAAAAAACAACAACGAACACTACCAAGGTGGTTAGAATTGGTGGGTTCCAACAGTACGAAGCTGGAGACAGGAGTGGTCACTTCGTCTGCAAGGGTATCAGCCTGTGTTGGTCTGTCTGTCCGTCCTGAGTATTCATGTTTCCGAGCAGAACATGGGGAGCAAAATATAGTGGTGAGGTGGACCTCTTTGATCAAATCTAAGATCGATTGACACAGCGTTGATCCGATCCTATTGTGGAGACGCAATTTTACGTCTCTCAATTTCTTGGCTGGAGAACAAAATCTGTGGCAAGCTCTTGCAAGCATGTACCCCTACTCCCTCCTCAAAGCAATCGACTTGGTCCATTCAAAGAGAACAACAGCAAGAAGGTCACTCTGTTCAAAGCCATTTTACAAGGTCGGGATGAAAATTTATGAATTGTGATTGATAAGATAACATTTCCAATATTGACACAGGATTCCTCGACATTGACACTAGGGCTTTTAGTTGCAGAGAGCTCCTGCCCCATATATTAACCAGAGGGGGCCTATATAACTTGGCCAGGTATGACAACCACATGGTATTTGTGACGGGGCGAGCCAGAGGGGGAACATCCCTCGCCCAAATCTTGAAATGGTTGGGAATTTCACTGCAGCCAAAATTACTCCCAATACTTTGCTGCAGTTTTCAACAGATTCACATGAAAATTTACAGGACTCCGATTTAGGTAACTGTTATTATATTTTTTGCTGGTATTGGCAAAATTATTCCCTTGCATGCGAGTCTGTATTGATGTGCAAGACTGAAGCAGGTATTGCTAGATATTTGAGTGCGTGAAAATTTGTTTCTGTCTCTGACCTCCAGAAAGTCCAACTCTCCAAAAACTTCCATGTCTTTCTTTCCCTTTCCCAGGTCTTCGTTGTTAACTTCCCCCTCTTCCTCCTCCCTAGGTCTATGGTCAGGGAACATCCTATAAAAAAACCCTACCACCTTGCCTCCAACAAGAGACGATGCAAAAAAAACTCGAGTCTGTTGAAATAGATTTTTTGGAAAATTTCTCTTTGATTTTTAACATTATTAGAAAAATTATTGCAACAAATGATTTCAAGATGATAGTACAGTTCATACCACCTCATTGCATAGAATAGAAAAACAGAATCGTCCCGGCGGGCGGCCGACAGGTAGACAGCACCATAAAATGATGAAAGAGTCTTGGCGTTACCCAAATGATCTTGAAAACATGAGCCGCAGTTACCTTCTCGAAGTGTTATAAACTTGCGTATTCAGGGTCAATTAGCAAGTGAAAGCTGGTAGGTTGGAATCAACTCAGGTTGGTCCTGTGAGTGTGTTACTAGCATCCACATAAGAAAAACAACAATGTTGAAAACCTAGGATGACTCCTTGAGACAATTGCTGGAAACAATTGTTAACCATTCTTTTGGGCATCATCAACAAGGCGAACACGACACGAACAAATGGAATTACGATACAGGGACTTGCTGATCTGGTGTATCTTGCCCCAACCATAACTCAGGGATACACAAGTGCCTCCACTAATTCCATCAATATTCTGGTTTCCAGTTGATGACGGTGGCCTATAGACCGTGGGCTCTTTATCAGTCCAGATGTTTTACTGATCGATACGAAGCACATATTTACGACATAGTGTGTTCCTGTGATGTGATTGTCTCCCTCTTTTTGTCCACTTTGGCTTTCCTCCATGAAGTAAATTTTTCTGGAAGAAGGGGGGGGAGCCCTTCACTCGCCGGCATATATATTAACCGAATCAACTGCCACGTTGTCATTCTACACACTGACTACATGCAACGCAACAAAAGGATTCAAGGAAACTTGTTCAGTCCCCACAGAGGTGGCATTATATCTTTGGTATCCTTGGTTTTACTCCTCGGGTTTCTATTGTACTCTTTGGAAACTACACTGATTGCTCCTTTCCTTATTCTTCTTCTTCGTTAATTATCCCACAGTGCATTCTTGAGTCAGGAGAATAATATTAACGTTCAAAGTCCATCAGATAAGGCAGTCTTCCCTCATATGTGGTAGAGAGATTCAACAGACGTCAGTCTCTGCTGAGGTATTCACTCATCAGCTGCTCTAATGGAACTTACACTACCGTAATAAATGCAACAGGGTTGGGGTGACACTGTCCATGACCTACTCCTTGTACAAAAGCCTGGGATGGAAATTTTTGAATATACGTGACCATGGGACAGTATTCCACTGTTAAGGTGAACCACCAACCACTAACCATTGGCTACACATGGCAACCACTACAGGAGGGGGTAACTGTGAGGCCACAATTCCTGGCAGAGTTTGTGGCTGGGGACCATGATACATGGCATACAGGACTATCATCATCACTAATAGCATTGATTATTATTAAAAAAAATACATCCAAAAGTATAATAAATGTCCCCCTTTCATTGGTTGGGATTCATCACCCACTCCCTCCCCGCCTCTTGAACTGCCACCCCGACTTTAGTTGACAAGGCAATTTTCTCCATAGGGATTATCCACTTATAATAATAACAAATAGAAAAAATAAAAAAATACTATTCTGAAACATTTTACAGTAGTTCTGATAGATTAATAAACTTCACACCTGAAACAACTTGATACAAATTCAGTAATATCCCACCATTTCCCTGAAATTAACCAAGCCCAGTTTAACCCAAAACATGCCAATATGAAGATAATGTCTCATAACATATGGTTGATTTTGACGGCTATAGTATGAACCTGAAATCGTTGAAACCTATCAAAATGAAGAGGTAGTAATATTAAACATAAGCTGTCACGCTAAACACCCAAACTGTCCCCGAGACATACTTTTCCGCTTCCACTGATCAACCACCTGATTCTACTAGGGTCAAACTTCTTTGTTATGCTCATTACACGTGAATGGAAGGCTACTCCTTTCCTTTTGTTGCTGCTGTCGGTAAGTTGGTAAGATCTCTGTTTTTGGTATTGATAACACCCTCCGACTGTCATAAGACTAGTCAATCAACTTACATTAGTGTGGGAAATGGATGTTAGACATACGAGAACAACACACCTAACATAATAGTGACACAGTACGCAACACGTTTTAATACATATCACAGCAAACAACATGGTACACTCTCACTCATTTGGTTTAAAGCCAGTTTGAAAATACAACAGTGCCGTGACTCTCACAGCATGACTATTGAAGCCCCAGGGGCCAAGACCATGATCTCAAACAGGCATATGGGTCACATGGATGACCTTTGACCCCAACCAGGATGCCGATGGCATCCGCCCACCTCACACCCCCAGCTCGGCATACCATCAACAGCCTACCTCAGATTGTTGATGACGTGGGCTCACGACACACCAGACCACGAAAAGCCTAACAATCTCCCCGCCAAGCGGATTCACCGGGGAACGCAGTGCTGGGTTAGTTGCTCCATTCAGTGTCGGACCAGGTCGTACTGGGTCTCTAACGAGTCGTGGTCCGAGTAGTAGTCTCGCTCACAGCCGCCTCACTGGAACCCAGCGATGACGAGAATTTGGGGGCGAGCTCGAAACTCCTCTGGGGTCTCCTGTGAGCATCAGCCTCGATGGAGGAGGGGAAGTCTAAGATACCATCTGTACGGAAACGGCCTGGTGGGAGTGGGTTGGCTCTGAATAATGGAGAGGGAAGGATATTGCCATAGGGAACCCTGTTGCAACGGTACAATCGCATATATGATCGCAAAATGGTGCAACAGCGTCATCCATTAGGAACCAAAGTAATGAGGCTCACTCACACTGTGATTTGATGGACGATGTCCATTTCACTCACGTGTTCATTGGAACCTCAGGCAGAGAAGGTTTTTCTTAGCATTCAAATCTTGTATTATTATGATGTTATGGATTTATAATTGATTGTAAGGTTCTCCAGTTTCTTCCTGCAAACTTTCTGATAAAGTGACTACACTAATTTCTCTCAAGGTAGAGTGGGAGGGGAGGGGGGGGGAATCTTGCTTTGTGCTAACCCAAAGTCAGCAGGTTCTCGTCTTCATTGGTGCGAACCGGACAATTGTCCTAGATGTACCTGTTCTCTAATATGTAGTTTTTTAACTGACCAGTGGACCATAAGTTTACTATACGGCCTTGTACAAGATGCTTTGATTGTCATTAATGAGCTCAATGGCTCGACTGTTTCCCAGTTGTCGCTGCGCACCCCCCCAAAAGAGTTAAAAAAAAGTTCTTGATCGTGTGGATCCAAAAATCTATGCAGTCACAAACAATGTGAGTGTACTAATTGGCTGTGGTTATTACACGATGTGTCAGGTGCCAATGAAGATTGGCATCATGGCAACGTTGCACAGTAAATACAGGAGTCCACAAGATGTTAAAACAGTTGTCAGTTACAACGGTGAATATTCATAGAAAATCCAAACACATGATGTGATTGGCCTCCCATTCATGAAGATTTCTAGTAAATTCCATCCAAAAAAATTATCTTTGTACTTCACAGTGTTCTCACCTTCAAGAATGCTCTCAAATGGGGCTAGACACTGTACCGTCAGAACAAAAGGTTGGACGCCTAGAATTTTTTATGTATATTAATTTCTTTGACCCAAAATCCCTGACAATTACCAATTGGGGTGGGGGGTGGGGTCAGCAACAGGTGGGTATGGTGTCTGTTGAAAATAGTACTTCGGGCAAATAGCCAGCATGACCTAGAGGATACAGTGATATTTTGCCATTATTCTTCTCAATGATAGAGGGATGTGACCGGTGTAACTTACCACCCTGTGTCTCCTCCTGGGCAGGCCGAGGTGGGCCTTGGTTGTCGCGTCCGTATCCTCAGCCTCCTGTCCAATGCTCGGGAAGTGAATCGCCTGCACCATTCCAACCTTGGGAGGGAAGAGACAGGAAGAGATTACTAGGTGGAGAAATTTTATCTATGCATCAATGGTTTATATATATATAGGACTTCTTGGTTCAAGTTCTAGTACTAATTTCTGTGCAGAGTATGTTGGGGAACACCGTACAAACTAGGGCAGGTCATAGGTGCACAATTTCATTCTCTGTTGGTATAGTTTCTGTTGGTATAGTTTCTGTTGGCATACGCATGCCATGTACAATGTGGGGGGGGGGGGGGGGGGGCATGGAGAGAGAATGTCCCCAAATTTGGGAATAAGGGCAATCCAAATTTGGCAAATAGGTTAAGATTCGGCAGAGATGGGGCAAAATAGGACAAATCTATCCAATTTGTTTCACCTGAATTTCTTATTGAATTGCCAGAAACTCGAATATGTATTTAAAAAACCAGAATATAATATGACTACTTCGGTTAGTACTATCACTATTGGTACTCTAGCGGAGAATTCTCCTATATTGTCTCCTGAATCCCATCCTTGATGGGAAGCACATTTTGAAAATTCCCATGTATCTGGTTTACTCCCATATTGACCCTCAATCAACATGAAAGAAAATGAAAACATTGCCTCCAATATGACAAGAGCACAAAACCAACCTTTTCCCTTGTATTCCCGTAATAACCGGTTTGCCTCTGTCAGTTTCGATAATAGCGATGAACACTCTTTCTGTAATTTGAGATTCTCCTCCTCCTCCTTCTTGAAATCCTCAATGCACACTTGGAGCTGAGATGAAATGAAAAGAAAATGCACTCAATGCAGGCGCTGCTGGTCGAAGAGCAGGTTGAGCGGCGTGGCGCGCTTACAGATTCCCTCTCATCCAAGAACAGTACAGCAAGTACATATGATTAAATATAATTAAAACAAAACAAGTCAAACACACTTGCGACACTCCATGGGTTTTATTGCTTCTGCGGGGGGGGGGGGGGGGGGGGTGCAAGCTGGCAGCCACAGGATGGGAGTTGGGGCAGGCAACAAACTAGGGCAAAGGATCTCAGCTATCCAAAGACAAACATTAGTACCCATCTCTTGAAACCTTCCCCAGTAGAGTGAATCCATCTACCCATGGCCTCTCAAGTGTTTTCTCTTTCCTCCACCATGCTACGGATCAGTTGAGTGGTTAATTATTACGGACAGCGAATACTCAGCGTTTCCTGTTGTCCCAATCAGCTCGGAATAATGGTTCCAAACCATTCTTTACTAGAATGGAACTTGGCACCTCAAGCTGATGCATGCCTATATATAACCGGCTAGCTCTTACTAGCTCAGAAAAATTGAAATAACTCCCTGGGAGTTGCAGGAGATGATTTCTGTCTTGCTCCTGACCACCAGACTGCCGTGATTTCCTGAGCTCGCGGACTTCCACCTCCAAACTCTTCTTGTCCTGGCATACCTCTCGCATCTCAGAGCTGAGGCATCGGTTGGTCTCCTCAAGGCTTCCGGATCTCCTCGGCCTGGAGCTGCCGGGCAGCCTTGAGATGCGAGCATTGGTCCTCCGCCTCCCCGTTCGGGGACCTCTGTTCATCTAGAGATCCCTGCAGCTCGAGGATGTACTCCTTCTGCTGCTGGTGGTACTTCTGCCACTTGTCGTTCATGACGACGACCGACCGGAGCTCCTCGACCAGCCGGGCGTTGACCACTTGGGCCTCCGGACCTGGGGGCCCGCAGGGCGAGCATGACCGCATCTGACCCCGCCCTCCTCCAGAGGTACACACCTTAGAAGCTGACTCTGGAGGCTGCAGAATGAATGATAAATAGGTCAATGGATAATAAATAGGTCAGTGAGATGAGGATATTAATACTTTTTTTAGCCATTTCTACTACTAATTAGTAATTCACCCTTTTTATTCAGACCATAAATTGAACATTTTGACCTACCTGATCGAATTGCCAAACCAGGTTGCTTGTTTTGCTCAACTACATTGATTCAGCCAACCTCAATTTTTAACACAAAAATAGTTTGAAACTTTGGAGTGAAGTCCTATGTGAAATAGCAGCTACAATGGTATTCCCAGGGTTCAATGTTCCCAGGGTTTTAAGAAAACTCTTGCAATGGCTGGGACTCCAAAACAGGGGTTGCACAGATGGCATTTTCTCCAAAAGGGCCTATATCTGCAACAGCCACTCGAATCCGTGCCATTCCCTTCCCAGGCTGGTAAGGAGTCCCCACACTCCCAGAGGGACCCGATAACCCGGGAGAACAATTCAGCCCAGACAGTTTGAGAGTGACAGTGCTTAGGGTTATCATCTCTCCTGATTATTCGAGATCGTCCGCCTCTTTAGGGGTTAGATAGTGACAGGAACCTGGCCAAGTTTAGAACCAAAACCTATTTCGGAGTGACAATGACATGGTTCTGAGTTAATGTAGCCTAATTCAGCCTTTTCAACACATTTTAAGGCAGAATATCCATCCAGTAACAGGGTTGGGGCAACCCTTCTGTATTGCCGGCCTGGAAAATGTCTCACTTTTGCTCGGACGAAAATGGTAACCCTAGATCAGGCCTTCTCAACTAGTTTCGTGGAAGTGCCAACCAAGATGTTACTATTTGAATGGAGCGCCACGGCCGCCACCATGATTAGTTGGCTACTTGGGCCCGGAGCATACAATGGAAGTTTATGTCTGGCAGACCCCCCAGATTGCAGGGAACGGGTCGAACGGCATTCCCACACCATAAGGCAATAAGCAACGTGCCTCAAATTGACCACAATTCAGAATTTTCATTTCAAAATGTTCTTGAAGGAACCCGATCAATGTAGGCTATATCTTCCCAGACTATCGGTGAAGGCACTACCCAGCTGCAGAATGGCATCAACAATGTTCTTATTTCAACAGCATTTAGCCCAAATACAGATACTTGGAATCGCCACTGCATGAAGGGATCATACAAACCGACTGCATATGAGTTGAAGTTTGAAACAGATTTATGGCCCCGAGTGAGCCCTGCCGGGGTCCATGAGGTGGACCATACAGTATATGCAGCGACTCGAGCAGCATGTGGATTTGTACCTTTTTTCAAGTGTTTCACGGAACAACATTTCACTAATTTTATGGCTAGCCTATATCAAGGGTAAATTACAATAAAATATATTTTGCCTACCGAATAAAAATGAAGCGATCATTTTGGTTTTTAACTCATATAGGCATTAATACATGGGACTCGCACCTTCACAGTTTATCATGGTACCGTAGGCCATGTTTTGGAGATCGGCAAATCGGCCTCATTTGAATGAGAAAAGTCACAAATGAGCGAAATACATTATTTTTCTGACTTCCTCTATTGACTGCTAATACAAAGTGCCCTTATGGGATGAGTTTTGCACATAGGGCCTTATTATACTGACCACTTTACCAGGCAGGGTCAGCCATCATTATTTGTATCACGGAAAATAAGTAATAAAATGATGATCCACCAATGTTGCATCTCATACTGATTGAAATTTCACCATAAAATAAATAAAAATTGAGTCGTCACTGGAGTAATCCAAACTAAGAATCAGTGATGAGGATAGGTGTGGCAGGTAGACCAGGGACGCAAATCAACTTCCATTAACATAATTGGAACACCCACTGTGTGAATCAACGACACCAGCCTACATTTGCAAAGGGTCGTTTGTAAACCACGGACCCAGCTTGTATTTAATGTCAGCCTAGGCTAGCCAATCTGATCATTACAATTACTGAAAATTGGGCAATCCTCCACTTTAGCGTGTTTATTATTTTCCCCAATTTCCCCCCAACAATTCCAACTAACAGTATTAGATCCGTGTTAGGATTTACCGGAATATAAACCCCTAAAGTGTAGTTTGCCGAAAATTGAAACAGTCAAGCCGAGTTTGACTGTGACAGTTTGAGTGTGAGGCTGTGTTCAACTCCAACGACCTTACACTGTTACTGTTAGCCTGTAGGTGAATAAAAATCCTGTCGTACGAGCTTGTTCTTATTGTAGCGATCGGCTTGAGATAGATCGCAAATTGCCGAATGGCATTAGTACTCACAGCTATGGCACAGCGCAGGCATTTCTCAAAGCAATCTTCTTAAAGGATACGAGCAGTTAAGTAATTCACTCGAAGTGTACAAACTCTGCGATGGCAGGTCACTATGCGAGATCAAAACTGGTGCCGGGGTGGTAATGGCAGTGAGAAAAATGCAGAGTGTGATATTTATATACATATTCGCGCGGGATGCGGTACGTACGACCGCCTTGGATAATACGCAGCGCAGACGTGCTCTCACATCACCAAACATGCAAATAAACGTTCGCAATGTATGAATACACAAACGGGCGCCATGCCCTGCATGGCTGACTTCCTTTTGGTTGTCCTATTTCGTAATCAGGTAATCATGGTAATGGGGAACCCCCTATAGACTTCAGTATAGTATTAGCCAGTTCGGAGTTACAGATTCGAAGTGAACGTACAGTGTTCAGCCGATCTTGCGGACACTCGCCTGTCGAATTCTGCCATCAGTTCCCCCATCACAAACTTAACTTTACAGATCCCCCCCCCCCCCATACTTAATCAAATATAACATCCGAAAACATGGGATGAAGTGGTTGCGTTTTCGAATATGGACGGGTGGTTGACAGTTTCAAAATAGTGAGCCGTAGCTTAAAGGCGATGAGTATGCTTTGGAGGAATCTTGTCTATTCCCCTGTTCAGTGGTGAGCTTGTAAATAACCACGCTTGCTTCGGTAATACTAATAGAGGGTTGTCGTATTAAATGTGTACATACTGTTAGCTACAACGGCAAAACACGTTTTGATTAGAGGATCAAATGCAAGAGTTCTGTAGAGTTCAGTCCCCTTCTGGATTCACGGCCGTGAATACAGTTCTTGCGATGAAGTTGGAATTTGTTTTGAGCATCAGCAAATGCATATGCCTATATCATCGGTATTAATCATTACTTATTGTTCAGTAAACTACCCAATTACGGACATGCGTTTGATATCTAGGTTAACGTGTTATATTTGTAGTAGGCTCTCTGCAATGTTTATAACTAGGCTGTACCAAGTACTAGGGAGATGACAAACGGAAAAATTCGTCTCATCTAGTCTCCTTATTCCGAAGTGGGACTCTTGAGGCAAACCTCAACTTTTCAGATTCAGTTTATTCGGCCTCCTAGCAGTATAAGTGAGCCGCATTTCAGTTTTAGAGAGCATATTAATAGATTAGAGCCGTGTCTCGCCGCCGAATGTACTCCCACAGCCATCTTGGAATAGTGCATATGGACCTATTCATAAACACGTTATTGCCTATTTTAAAACACTATAATTTAACGAAGTTTCTTAGCTCAATGAATACACAGCTGTGCTATATGATTTATCGTTGTTGTTTTTGTTCATCAATTTTTGTCTGTCCCTGAACACAACAAAGAGTATGATATTTTCCTCGGAACTCGGAAGCCGACATTTTCAGGACTGGCAGAAGTGAGCTACGTACAGCCTACAGGCCCCTTCCTGGTATAGACCAGATATTTACAGAAGTCAACGAATTCGTCATTTCCGCTCCGATCCCAGCTTCAATTGTTAAAATGTTATAAGTTTGTGAGAGTTCAGGGTGTGTATTCTGCTGGGATTGCAATTGTTTGGATGCGTGTTCGCGTGTCCAGGATGGACGTGAACATGCACCACTTACGATCGAACGTTTGTTTCCGAGAAGAAAACACTGTAAAGTTCAGCGGAAAAGACCATAAAAAAGTAGCAGCCCATGCATACCGTTGATTACTTTGAGGAAGATATTCCATAGAATTTATTAGCGGTGATGAGCATTCGTATACGCATTGGTACATTGGCTTGTTTTGCCTATAGCTTTCATTTAGAAATTGTTTTGCCTTGGTGGAACCAATATCTCTATTTCGTAAATTAAAACGGACATATTTAGACACTGGCACCATCTCAGCTCAGGTGAGTTTTCACATGCGTATGGGACCGGCATACGCAACCAATGGAATCCCAGCCTGAGCCTTAGGCCAAGTAAAAAAAAAAGCAGTTTCTCGTCCCCGCCCGCACGCTTTTTTAGATAATTGTCAATTTTTTTTTTTTTTTGACAACTTCAATTGATAACTTTTCAAATATGGTCTTAAAAGAAAAAGATTTATACTGATGCATGGAAAATATGTAAGGAACATTTTGGGATGGCTTTGTGGCCAATAGGGGGTGAACCTCAGAGAAAAAAAAGAAAAAAAAGAAGCCTCATGCTCAGTTCCAGAACTGCTGTACCGCGAATACAGTACTAGATATGGGGATCCTGGACTGTCTGAGAGCCCAAAAAAAAAAAAAAGGCCCTCACCCCCAAACTTTCAGCAAAGTTAGGCCGAGAAACTATTTTTTTTTTACTTGGCCTTATAAACAGTCCCCATCTCTTTACAGCAAGGAGCCTGCATTGCACAATATCATTTAACAAACAAATTTTCGTTTTATGGTTTTGTAATGCGAATATCTTCTTTCCTTTTCTGGTTAGAAACTATATTACACAGTTTCCAGTTCAGGGAATAAGTACGGCACCGTTATCATTTCAATTACATCACGCCACACGATTACACAAAGCACCTATTGCGCAATAACAAAATCCCCCTTTAAGCAAGAGCTATGAAGAGAACGACGGCCGCCTGTAATGGACAGTGAGTAAGTGAATGAGTGTAGGATAAGACTACAACAACGCAGCTGTCGAGTACTCGAGGAATATCAGTGATTATTAACCTGCTGGGGAAATGGAAAAAGGGGGTTCCATGGAATTGGTTTGCGATCTAAAGGAGGTCGGGGTGAGTGCTGGGAGCATACACGTCCTCCGCTCAATTATGTCTGCCTTGGAGCAGAAGCGGTCAGGGGCGTCGGGCGTTTCAAAAGTCGGGGGAGGGGGGGGACAATCGAAAGCAAATGACCATCTTAGCGGAAAGCGCCCACAATAGGTTGGCGCGGAGCGTACAAGAAAATTTACAGATTTCATACCCTCCAGATCGGCGGAGCGAAACGGCAATTGCCAGGCTCAATAGCACCCATCTAAAGGTGGAGTTCAGTAAAACGACAGACAAAAAGCGTCATTGCGCATACTAGATGATTTACGAGTATCACACATGGTATTTTTTTCATTACCTTTTCTAACTGGCTTGTTTGCTTGGGAAGCCAGGGGTCTACCAAACGATCTCTAGTGGAATCGAAGGGAAAATACATAAGCGTACGGAACCACTCCAATTTGGGAGATAGAAATTTGTACCCGAATTCCACAGTCGTCATTGGAAAATACCGGGCCAAAAAATTGCATTTTTCCGGGCATTTTATCGAAAAAGACTGCGAAAAATTCAAGCAATTTTTCACTTCGCTTTTTTCGCTTCCCAAATTTTCCACGAAACTTCGCCCGCATTTTCATCTCGGAAAAAAGGGGGGCCCGGGGCAGTCTGCCCCTAACTTATGAAAATAATCAAGTGAACAAAATGATTCGGAAGGCATTTACATCGCATATTTAGCCACAACGCCTGGAAGAAAACGAACGCCATTGCGCGCGAAACACTTGAACAGTATGCACTTTTGGCTATTCGATTTAAAATTCGAGAAACTCGGGATGGAACATGGGTAATCCTTCCAATTCTGCCCTAGTCGGGTCCAGTTCTTTACCTGGGGTCCGCTTCTGGAATTAGTGGACTTAAGACAATTTTCAAACGCGAGTATGGTTTGGTTAGAGAAAAATTGAATCAGTTTTAGAGTGACAATACAAATCGAACATGTGCCTATTATTTTTTATTACGGTCCGGGAAGGAGTGGGGGGGGGGACAGGGGAATGTCCCCCCTCCTCCACCTGGACGCCCATGGAAGAGGTTTGTTGTGGTTTGTCTTGGACCGGCAAAGCATTTGACTGTGGTTGGTTCAACGAGAAAATGGAGGAATTTTATCCACATGGATTATGTAGAGTCCAGGGAGTGGTCAATCGGAAGGGGACGATGGCTGTTTCCCATAAATAGCTTTCGGCCTCCCGCGTCGTTTTCGAGAACAAATCGCTAACAATGCATGACCCAAGGAGGCGAGAAACGTTCGTAGAGTATGTCGAACTTGTTTTGAATATTTTTGCGAACTGTTTGCGATTCCCACGAACAATTAACGACGCTTCCGATTCCTCGGGAATGTTCGGCGAAGTTTTGGAGTATCAAGTGCGAGCTTATTTCTTCGACATTCGGATCTTTCGCAAATTGAATGATAAGTCGAAAAAAGGGGGACCGCCCGATGTTCATAAGGCCTTTATTCATAAGGCCTTCTGTTCATAAGGCCCGTTATTCATAACGTGCAAATTTCGGAAAAAGGGTCCGTTATTACATAATGACCAAGAGGTCCGATATTCATAATAAAGAAGGGGTCTTTGTCATAAGGTCCGATATTCATAATGACCAAAAAGGCCCGTTTTTCATAATTATCAAAGGGTCTGTTATTCATAACAGAGCACAAAGGTCCGATATTCATAATAGTAAAAAAGGTCCGATATTCATAATGGCGAAAAGGGTCCGTAATTCATAAAAGCGAAAGGGGACCGTTATTCATAATAGCAAAGAGGTCCGTTATTCATAATCGCAAAAAAAGGCCCGTTATTCATAATAGTGAAAAGGGTCCGTTATTCATAATAGCAAAGAGGTCCGTTATTCATAATCGCGGAAAAGGTCCGTTATTCATAATCAGTTTCTTTTCAATGATATACTTGCCAAGCAGATCGATGCTACCTGTGCGAGGTACGGCAAGAATGCAAACCCTAAACTGCACTTTTTTGTCAGCTGCGACCCCTGGAAGATCCACGATCGGTGTTTGGTTTCATATTATGAATAACGACCTTTTCCACTAATGAATAACGGACAGTTTTTACTATTATGAATAGCGGACCTTCTGTGTGATTATGAATATCGGACCCTTATGAATAAAGAACCTTCCGCCATTATGAATACGGGCCTTATGAACAAAAAGGCTTATGAATAAAAGGCCTTATGAACATCGGGCTGTCACCGAAAAAAGAACAGGCCTGAATGTTAATAAATGTTCTAGATACTAGACTAAGTATACCATAACATCACCTTCCGGAATGAAACAAAAGACATTATGTAACGTAAATCGAGGAACGATAAAAAAAATAGATCGTGTAGCTTAATGGCATAGCATGTAACAGAAACTAGCACAGATGGAAAGAGGGAAATATCAAAACCCCACGACCCAAATTTGGAGGTTCCGGATCCACCCGCATGTTGCTTGTTGAACTAGAAGGATACCGGATTTCAATTTACTCCGTGAGATTCGAAGGAATTTATGACATCACGGCGGAACAATGCAAAGGCTGTCTAAAAACCCCACACAGAAAATGTTGTTTTCCCGCGCCTATGATAACGGGGAGACGGGAAAGGCTTAACTTAGAAATAAATGAGATCTTTAGTGTTTCGTGAAACGAATGGGAGGGACACTTCATTGGGGTCAGATAGGTGGCCAAATGAGTTAACACAGAAGTAAAAACGACAAAATTGGCGCGAGCGCGCGCGGAAATTTTACACTTTTGGACATCCATCGAAAAGTCAGGCAATCTTCACCTGAATTTTGAATATTTCTTGCACGAGTTGTGGCGTTCCTTGGCCAATTTTTCGAACGCATTTTAAGGGGTTCTACCCGCACGTTTGACGGTCCCTCAGTAAGGGAACGTGCCACGCACCAGACTTTCAACAAGTGGTCGACACCCATAGATTGATTGCTAAATAGTGAATACTCTTATTTCAAGGTTTAAATAAACATAACGCCAACAAATTCACAGGTCCCGCAGGTGGTTGAACTTACCCCCGTGCCTCCACCTCCTACCTTCAAAAACATCAAGTGTACACTTTCGGCATTCCATCGAAAATCCAAGCCAATATTGGACTTAGCCGTTCTCACTCAAGTTTTGAAATGAAGGTCATGACATAGTTTAAGCGATCCTGTCGCATTAGCGCCTCTCAGATAGGTTTTTACTCCCCGCAGAGCACGAACACTGAAGCTGCTTCACTGGCAGGGGTGCGTTATTGTCGGATATAACTAATATTAATTTTACAACGTAATAGCGTTGACTGTTTCATGTATCGGGGACTGGTTAACAGGTGAGAGTCAGCAGTGGAATAATTGTTTTGCCTGGTCACGAAGCGGTATACGCAATTCCACACAACGCTGAAAACGGGTAAATTTTAGTACGGGGCAACGCGCGCGCACCGACATAATTTTTCCCAAAATGTTTAGGGCAATTCCGATTCCAGGAGATTTCACGATTCGTTTCAAAATTAAAATTGGGGTTACAAAAAAGTTAGGATGGGCTTGTCTAGGTAATAGAGAAGGATCTCATGTTCCAACGTAAAAATAAGAAAAAGAACCAGAAACTTCATCTTGGGAAATGTGGGTGTGGGAATGTTGCCTAGTCACTCTACCTTCTGAGAATTTTACGTCGCGGAACGCGGGATGCGACAAATCAAGGAAACAGGCTGAATTAACGGAAAAGTTGAAAATATTAAAACGAGCATAGTAAATTGAAAATGCATGAGGACGGTAGGCTGTGTGGCGACTTATCCATGGCCTCGCGGAAGTAGTCAAACCGAGAAATTGACATTCAAAACAACCCACGTTTCTTTATATTTCGTATAATTTTTCTATTTCATTTCCATCGTTCTTTTTACTTACGCGGTCACGCCGCTACTCGCATGTGCCCTTCTATTCTCCCAATATATTGTCGTGTATGGCGCTAAAAAAGTGGGGCGGCCATGGCCGGCCCCACGCCGCCCCTGCTTGCGACGCGCCTGCTAATTAATTATTTCGACCAGGAGGGAGACCATGTTCTTAATTCTGACATAGCAAAACTAAGGCCCAGCCGGTGATGTGTGGATATGGTGGGCCGTAACTGGTTTTAAGCAGGTAAGTATACGCCAATTCTTTCGTCGGGAATACTACGTACGCTCGACGACCTTATATTCGGGAGAAAACCGAGGGTGGTGCGTCAGTGTCAGTACGTTCTTATGAACATCACGAAGAGGTAAAAGGTAAGAATCCATAGAGTGCGAATGCGGGGTGCTGTAGGAATGTACAATCGAATTCGCTACGTTGATGTGGAGGCAATTAGAGTCAAATAAACTGTATAAATGATGCTGCCCTCGAAATACACAAGTTCGTGAACAAGGACGTTGATTGCTTCACGAGAGAGATATTCCACAGAATCCGTGTGCGATATGCAGCAGTAACGCGCATGGACTTACCCGCGGTATTTTCTTAACTCACTAATATTCATGAGGGGCTAGACTGGACATTGCTAGATCAGTAAATGGAATTTAGGTGAGTGTTCACATACAACCGTTCTAGGTAGGTCAGGAAGGAAACATCTCGTCACTGTTATACCACAAAGAATAACAAATTATAGGTGTCTTCGTCGATCATGTACGTTACTCACTGCGATCGAGGAAGATAATTTTCCTTCATACACGGAACTCCCCCCTCCCCCCCCCCCCCCCCACAAACACACACAACTCAGCACTTAAGTCCGCAGTCACTGTTCACGGTAAAGAATTGACCCCGGTTTTTATAGCGCATATTGGAGTAATAGTGACTCATTTTGACTACCGTATATAGATGTAATCACACTCTTTATAGATCTGAAAAAAAAAAGATTCGTAAGCGGAAATGATTACACTCGTAGGCAACTGATTTTCCACAGATCTTTTGGCATCAGCTGTAGATGACTAGGAGGACACATGACATGAAACTGTGACAGGCTTAAGGAAGTTCATGCATTGTTCTGTGTATAGGCCGTATAGCAAAGAACCGTTATCATAACAGGAAAAAAGGGTACTTCGCACTGACGAGTAGCTTGGCCTACTGTATGGACTCCGGTGTTGTTCCACTTCCTTCGCTGAACTGGGGCGCTTGAGGTACCTGCAAAATAGGTCAAACCCCAAATAGCCTAATTACGATCGATACGTCTTGTGATCTTCACGAGCGCATGCAAGTGGGGGGGGGGGGGGATGAGGGAAGAGGAGGGGCGAACACCCCGCTTGTAATAAGCTCTCGTCTCGCCCTCCTTTTTTATTACTCTCCCACAAGAGAAATGAACAGTCCTCCACGAACCTGAATATGAAGAGAATTTTTGCAACACATATATTTTAGAAAGTAGCTGTTTGGTACATCGGCCAGGACCGGAAGAGTCCGCGGGGGCGTATATATAGAAAGTTCCGCAATCAGAACCCTCCCTTCACGGAAATTCTCGATATAACAGAATAATTTGGAGAAGCTGAAGAAGCTCTGACCACTTTACGTAGCCCTACGTGTGCTATTAACCTCCGCTTGGGGATGCGTGATATCTATCTGTGATAGCTCCAATATCGCTTCAATAAGTTACCGTATTGTAGAACGCCAACCTGCTTGCAATCTGAGGGGCCTGTAATTATCGAACAAGTGACAAGTCGGAACGTCTTGGTAGCTGCGGCCAGCAAAATTCCTGTGGCGAGTACACTGCTGTTTTTTCGCCAATTCATATTTATTGTTTGTTCACATTTAACTGACCTCTACTGACCTCTGTCATAACCATGGAATGAACTTGGAACCGTCACCACTTGGCCTAATATTTGCTATCAGTGCCCATTCCTAAGCCTTGGCATGAACAGTGGAAACTACACTTCCCACCGAAATGAATAGCTGACTTGTTGACACTCATAGTTATAGTTGAACCACTCCACAAGTTACCATTAAACAAAGCATTTCGGAGGGGGGAGGCGCAAGCCCCCATTTCTAGGTCTCACTGAGAAATTGGAGAACCGAGATGTAATGTAAACAAATCCTGTGGAGGCAGGTGCTAATGTAACTAGGGCGAGATCTGATGAAAGACCAACTCCTATCCCCTGGACACTAGGTTGTATTGTAATATTTGCTGCCAGAACAGGACTTCTGACAGATAAGGTAACACTGCTCAGACAGAGGATGGAGTATCGTAGAAACTTGTCTGGCAGTAGGAGAGCTCAAAAATAAAGTTAGAAATTGGGGTAAGAAGTAATTAATTAGATTCTAATTAAAAAATCTAATAAACACTATGCGAACATAATGTAGCTAAGGCTAGCCGTAGCATGCTACATCCACCCACCAAGTTTTCAACCTGATCGATGTATGGTTAGAAGTTATGAATGGAACGTGACGAACAGAAGGGAGTGACCGAACGGACGAACGAACGAACGAACGAACAAACGACCGGACGGAGAGACATGATGACTTGTAAGAGCTGCTCTCCCGCAGTTAAAATAATGCAAATGCAGGACGCACCTCCGCTGACCTTAGACCTCTCCGGACCCAGCACGGTGATCTATGGTTATTAGCGCAACCCTTCCAGAATCCTATATCCGGCCTGTTAGTCTACATTTCCGGCATGAGCTAGCCCCGTACTACTCCGCTCCACTGCTTAATCAACAACATTTCTATTCCCTAAAAAACCATATGAAATTTGTTACTGACAGCACAACACAGTATGACGAAAGTTTATGGCAAGAGGCACTGCAGAATACTACTTTTTTCGGTAGCCTTCTGAGTGAATCTGACAGCTTGTTCCAAACATAAGGATCAATATCAAAGACCGGAACGACCGATCCGTGGAATATAGAGTGGCTGCAGTGGGTCTGTGCTCGATGAGAGGGGGCCGTTGAAGAAGGCCAACAAGGTTGGTCTTGCAGAGATTTTCTCTGGAACATTTTAGAGTTTTGTTTCCAGTTGATTGTGCAGATGTTTAGACAAGACCGCACTGCTTAATAGCTGAAACCAGCAGGTATAGTAAAGTTCAATAATACAGCCAATATGATAATATATCCAATGTTCTTTATAGAGCGTTATACGGCTGTTTGTTTCGTATATTTGTTTGCAGGACTACTCGATGTTCGAAACAGTACAACTAAGAATTTCCCTACGAGACAGGAAACAACGCCCATTGAGCCACATATATAAACTCTTTTTCAATGTACCTATAGAGGTTTTTGTGTGCTTGTGTCAGTACTTCACTGTGATTGATCAAATTCAGCTGGGAGGAGTGTCTAATGATTTTGTTTCCATTCAATATATCGACACACAGCCGATCTTGCATCCCTTCAAATTTGTAGTGTTCACTGACAGATCACGCTCCGCCTCGGATCAAGCTCCATGGAGCAAGGGGGCACTGCCTAACCCGTTCGGAGGGGTATCACTACGCGCGTTCAAACGCGCTCCCTAGTCCTCAAGGGGTTCGAGCACATGGCCTACCATATCATAAAGATCACTTCGAACTCCTAGGCTCCTCCTCGACACGGCGGGCCCTCGTCACTAAACAGTCAGCGTAACGAAGCACGGTCACATCGAGTGATGCTGCTCATTGGAGCGTGACGCGACGTCCGCTGCTGCAAGTGTGTGCACAGAGCCATCTGATTAACCAATTCATTTATCCTGAGAATGCCAAAGTGTTACTACGCCCAGTTGAAGTGCTTCTCGGCCTCCACGGTTTTCACGGGGACGTAGTCAAGACCTCTGTGGTGAGGAGTTCCCGTTCCCTGTTATTTTGTTATCTCTATAATAATGATGAATTCAAAAAGCTACAACAAGTGACAGCGATGCCGAGGAAATTATGATGCGACTAATTTTCAGCAACCTCTGGAAAAACTGGCGAACCTGACTCTTCAATAACCTTGACCTCCAAGTGGTCAAAGCTGACACAGATAATAAACGGACCAACTGTTACAAATTGGGTCAACGTCCATCAAAGACTCAGCCTGGAAGGCCAATACCACTTTTGTAACGTGACTTTAATGTTGACTCTTTGCATACATCATAATTTGATGGTCTTTGCAGGAGGAGATCCATCCTAATTTGAAATAGAGCCAGTGGTCTGTAAATATGACTGGACTTTCGGTCCTTTCTATTATTACATTATGACAGCCGATACTCCGAACCGAATTTCCATCAGCTGAACGAGTGTCACCGATAAAGGCCACAATCACTATTTGCAAAATATTTGGCCTTAATAACACCACGGGGGCCTGCAGGAATCCACCTGTAATACGGGTCATGTCAACATGTACCTTTTGAGAAAATCTGTGTACTAAACAAACTCTATATTGGGATTAGAATAAAAACCTACGAAATTGTTCATAAAATATAGGCCAAGACTAATCTCATTCATACCAGGAAGTGATCTCTCTTCTTCTCTTCTTTTTCTGTTGTCATTGTGCAAAAATGCAGCATTTATTGTGTAGGAGTCTCTTGAAACGGCACGCCCCCCCCCACACCTTCCGTGATGTTCATAGATGCCCCGAATTTCTCAAAGTGAACTTAATCTCTCAACGAGGCAACAATGCTAGAACTCCAATTGGGTGTGGGGTTTTGATATGTCTTATTTTCACCTTTGCTAGTTTTAGAGCAAAAATGTTCCATACCATTGGCCTGCAAACAACTGGCCATCAGACCTTTGGCTCCAGAGATACTTAGCATTTGAATAAAACATTGTGGACTTTTTATCTTTATCTGCTAACATTCCGCGTCTATGATTCCGGATGTAGAAAATCTCCCAGTGATCACAAAACTGTCTAGAAATATTTGATGTACTCTTTGCAAGCTTTAAATAGTTGCTGCCCCCCCTTCTAAAGCTTAACAATATTCGAATTAGTTACGAAGAATATGACATGTTGTCACTCCTTCTGGAAGCCGGAGGGAAAGGTGCGCAAAACATTTTGCCCCTCTTTTAATGTCCGAAATTATTATATATACGATACCCTGCCGGGGGCTTAATAAGTTCCACAATTCAAAACAATTCCCGAGACAAGAAGCAAGTTTATAAAAAAAGTCCCGTTAGAAGTACAAGACCCGAGGGGACGGGGAACGTGTTAATTCATTATTTGATCTTATACAGTTACGAGGCCACCTGTCATCTGACCGATCAGGACAACGTTGGGGCTTTCCCTTAACTGCTTAAATACGTCTACCGTCACTGAATCGTGTGACAGAATAACAAAAAGACAGGTTTTAAAGGCCAATGGTCCATATAAATATGAACTTGGCTTTTGGTACTTTCTATTTGTTTTGTATTGACAGCCAAAACTCCAGCCGATCGAGTGTAGCGATAAGGCACAATCAGCTATTGTAAAATTGGCCTTGCTACCTCACGGAGGGAACCGCAAGATCCCCCTATGATCAAAATCAATGTAAAACATTACTTCTGAAAACTCTTTACTAAATAAAATTCAAGAAAACTTACAACATTGTTTCACTCTAAATAATCTAGTTTATTTCTAAGTGAATACCTCTTTTTGTCTTCCTGCACCACGGCGCAAAAAATGCAGCATTTACTGTGTAGGGTCTATGGGCGGCAATCGCCCCCCCCCCCTTCCCGTGATGTCATAGATTCCTCAAATCTCTCGAAAGTATATCGGAAAAGCCTAAATGAGGCAACATGCTAGATTTGGTGTGCATGTGGCGTTTTGAAATGTCTTTTCCTTCCCCATGCCTTAAAGCGAATCTGTTACATGCATGACCATAGGCCTTCAATTAATCACTGGGGACATACTACCTGATGACAATGCAGTAGACGGTGACGAATAAACAATGGGGGTTTCCCCTATAGTATTTCGCCTGACCAGTTTAGGCCTATACATCAGCAAAAATCCAATGAAATTTCATCAAATCGAATATAGGTCTAGGAAAATATTTGTATGTGACTCTTCCTGAGGTCGTACAAATAGGGATGCCACATTTCTCATATTTTCACGATTCAAACACTGGTTCCTGGGCGGCACCTTGTAATAGGCCTACAGTATGAGTAGAGTAGTCCAACATGGGCCTATTCACATGGCTGTGATCACGCGGGGCCACGCGCAATTAATAACTTTGCCGCAAATGCGTGGCATGTTCGAGAATTATGAACTTCCTGGGTATTCTAGTGGTGGTGATACGCATCCTTTCTCTAAATTTCTTATAAGGTAAAAGTCGCTCTAATGGTAAAACCCGTAACTCGAGTGAACTCAGGAGACTTCAACTTCACACAGAAAACCCCCCACCAACTATATTCTTCCCAGAGTGGACATGATGCATTGAGTGGGTTTGAAAATTCACCCGTGGCCAGCGGTAAGGCGTCGGGGTGGTAGGACGGATCGTTTGGCCCATATGATTATTTCCTCTTCCGACCGCTGGCGCGGCGTCTTAGCTAACCTATCAGCGTCACGACTCCCACATGCTTCCTCCCACCCCTCCTCAACAGTTTGGTCTCTTCCCCCCCCCCCCCTCCCCCATTCCTCACCATACTAACTCGAATCCATATTCTCAATCATGTTAGGCATAACATCATAGAAAGTACCTAAAAATATGGAAAGGGAACGTCCCTAACATTCGAGCTCCTGGGTCATGCACTTCAGTCCGCTTCCGCCTTTCATTTCAAGTACAAAACTTATTGATGATTTAAAAAAATAGGCTTGAAAACAAAACAGATACACTTCCCAAAAGCCGAGCTACCGCACGGGTTCGATTATTCTTTATTGCTTACTTTGGAACTCGGAGCCTTGCATGGCAATACTTCGTGTCCTTTTGTGTTACCGGTTACGACCCTCGTTTCGTTTGCTTGTAGGCGATGAGGTACATTCCCTTAGTGTACTATGGTAATGCACCGTTTGGTCTATCATGGAAAATTTTTCCCTTGTCCTTATTTATATATCTTACCACTAAAAATAATAATTAATGGGGAAACCGCAGGTATTTGCAGGCAGGAGGTGTGGGGGTGGGGGGAATCATTTACAATCAGTATCCGAGTAAGACCCCCTCCATTGATGTCTCTCACTCCGGCATGATGATAGGAGGGTTTTTTTTACGCCACAGGCTCTAACGTCGTTACTATGATGTCGTGACGACAAAATAGCACAAACGTTGCGGGTCGATCTAATACACGATCAGGGAAGGTTACAGTCACATAGGGCTACTTCGTTTAATGTGGCCTGTGTTTGTTGTCTATTTTTCCGATGACAACGTGAGCAGCCTCATCGAGATGACCAAACGTCAGAGTCCGGGTTACCGGAAAAAGCACCAGGCCGCCGAAGTCCTCAACCGCCGGTTCGTCTTATGACACTTCGAGGAAAGAATGAACATTCCGAAACCGGATCATGACTCCGTAAGCCAGTCTACAGGGAATGCGGGAAAGAAGAAAGTGTTAACGGAGAATTGAAGTACCAATGGCGCAACCGCTGGCAATCAAGCGTGTGTGTGTTGGGGGGAAGGGGGGCAGGACACGACGTAGATTTTATATGAACATCGATCCACAACTTATAGTCCACAAAAATTATGACATGCAAAACTCGACATGATTGCCATGCTATGATTATCAATGCTGCTGATCCTGACAGCCTGGAAGGGAGGGGGGGGGGGGGGTTGTTGGCGGGCAGATCTGCGGATGCTTCCTGTCGAGTTTTGATGTTCTCGCAGTAAGTAATTAACTTGGGAAGCGAGGTCACGCAACTCTTCCACGGTCAGAAGGTGTTATATTAGAGGGGAGTCGTCCTATACGGTAATGGCAGGTAATCCCACACCCTAACACGTTTTTTGTCTTGTCGGTACTATTCAGACACCAACTTTTACCATTGCATAGGAGGACACCAACGAGGGGTGATCCTGCATATAGGGGACAATAACTGGTGGTTGACACCAGTCGTGTGGTCGAGACCATATCCGAGATCAGGGGGTATCGGGACCGAGACCATGGGCAAAACTTAGAGACCGAACCATCCGAGACTAGGACTGAGGCCAAACTAATGCCATCATTGTATTCATTCAAACAGAAACAAATGCTCCATCAAGGCATAAATGCGTTTTTGTTTATATTGTGATTTTTAGCTTTGAGTAAGCTCAGCTTTTAATTGGAACTTTTGCGTAGATATAATTCCGAAACATTGTCGTCACAATGCACGCATTGGTCATCTCCTTATGTATTACAGAGGTTGGTCTATGGGTGATCAATGCTCAGCTAATGGAACGTATATTCTACTGATCGACTTTTAGTAATATGATACAGTTTGGGGGCTATAAATTAAACAGTCAAAGTTTAGGAATACATTAAAGGAATCAAGGGAACCAAGAGAATTTACTCCTTGACAAACTTGAAACGTGTTGCCACCCGTAGTAAAATATTACTATTGACGTGTTTTTTCTTCTTTTAGAAGGCGGATTAGCTTATGCAGGTGGTAGAGCTCTGATCAAAACCGTTGTAAGTTCTGAGCCCATTGAAAGCCGCTTTTCCGCAGTTGCTGGTTGGGACAAGGCATTTCATCAGATGGTCCCAAAAGTGGATACCTTGTGAGGTGACGTGTGAAGAGTAGTGAGCGCCGGATGGGGCAGTCTATTGGGAAGACTCCCAGAGGACACGATGACGTGACGTAACGAAATGGTTGCGACGGAGGGAAAACAGCGATGGGTGGTGCTGTATAGCATGCGTGTGGACTAAGTATAAGTCTTAATGATAAGGACCCTGAGGATCAGTGACCAAAAGTGACGGAAAAAAAGCCGCTATATAGGAACCAGATATTAAAATTGAGTGGCAACCTTACTGTCTAAACCATTAGTTCTCAAATGGTGGGTCGCATGAATTTTTAGGTCGAAATTCGCTGCTTCGAATTCATTAACGCACAGTTCACCTACTTCACAAAACCGGGGCCTGACAAGTCCGGCGGTGAAGACCGGCGTAAAGCCCTTCACACGTTCATACTTTCCGTTTCCGTTCTTTACTCGCTGAGGCCCACCGGACACCGCACTACCGTGTTTCACGCGCGTTCCAATTCATACTTCACAGCGTGCGGTGTGCGACCTGTTGTTGCTGGTCACGTACACATAACATAATCATGGAGCTATTGGCTACTCCAGCGTGACGGACGGGACGATTAGGAGCTACTTTTTCAAAAGCCTGTTACAAACTATTAAAAGGGTGTATTAAACAATTTACATGCTCAAAACAAAACAGGCATAAAGTGTCAATGCGAGGAGGAGAAACGAAAGAAATGAAGATGGGTGATTCAGTGCTTCTTGTTCACAATTTGAAATCAGTGTGACGGACGTACGGAACAAAAAAAAAACCATTAA
Organism: Sclerodactyla briareus; assembly: GCA_026419785.1. Taxonomy (NCBI): domain Eukaryota; kingdom Metazoa; phylum Echinodermata; class Holothuroidea; order Dendrochirotida; family Sclerodactylidae; genus Sclerodactyla; species Sclerodactyla briareus. The sequence goes on along the minus strand of JAODTK010004599.1, from coordinate 175,289 downwards.
TTTTTCTGAAAACATAATTTTTCGAAAGCTATCTGTTGTTAATTGAAAGTTATTTCAAACAATTTTGCAAAGTACTTATTGGTATTTGAACAATCACAAAAATAAGAACTAAACTAATAAAATGCTCACCCCTGTAAAACAGGGGATGTCAAAATAGTGACACAGACGGGATGTTGCGGACGGGACATTTTGTCCCTTTTTCATCCTACCTTAATTAGATTTTTTACTATCAAATTTTCATTATGAGGCATTAAATCTATGACATAATGAAGAATCAATGGCTCACTACCAACAAAACATCAAAGATTGTGAAAATCTCTAATCAGTCCAATCAGAAAATGTGACCGACAGGACGGACGGACGTGAAGTGACGGACGGGACATTTCAGTCAGTTTTCATTTCTGTTATCATTTTCAGTGCAAGAAGTTGAAAGTATGCCATGTGGCTCCACAATGGCATCGAAGCTGCAAACCAGAGAGAAACCCCGAAAACCATGAGCCGTAATAAGCACCCCTTGAGACAATGAATTTGAATAGGGGTGATTATTGTGAGGGGAGTTTTCCGAGGGAATAAATATATAATGTTTACCAGAGAAGTGGAGTAAAGTGATTCTGATACTTTTTGTTACATTGTGATAGGACCTGAAAAATTGATGACTTTTCTATCTTGAAATCATACCCCATTTTAATACCGACCCCCTTAGCTTTGGCTCTACATACCTTCAATTTAGGGCTAACTGCATGTCCAGAATTACTGCAGCTACACCAAGAGGGGTGGCGTAAATTAGGTCAATAAGCCAGTTCGGAGTTCTAAGTGCGCATGCTCACCACCGAGCAGTTCAGGGGGGGCATAACGAGTTAGGTCAGATTCTCCCAGATTTTAAACTGTCTCTACTATTTGAAAACGCAACCAATTCATCCTATGTTTCGGATGTTATTGTTGATAAGAATGGGGGGAAATCTGTAAGTTTTGTGATGGCAGGATTCGTAATTTTCGCGGCAGGGGAGTTTTCGAAAGATCGTCTGCACACTATACGCTCAACGTTGAACTGCGGTCATTTCCCTATGAACTTCTGACACAATATCATTATCATCTCATTACTGTAACTCCGACCGCCTTTTATTTTTGAAACATAAGCTATCATCCAAGCTAATCAATGGCATGCTGGTGGTTAAAACCGATAATGAGTAACCACCGAGATGAATCACTAACCGATAATGATATAAAAATTGACCGATAATGAATCACTTACCGATAATGATATAAAAATTGACCGATAATGAAGTAACTTTTTTTATGAATCACTAACCGATAATGATATAAAAATTGACCGATAATGAAGTAACTTTTTTTATGAATCACTAACCGATAATGATATAAAAATTGACCGATAATGAAGTAACTTTTTTTATGAATCACTAACCGATAATGATGCAAAATTTGACCGATAATGAAGTAACTTTTTTTATGAATCACTAACCGATAATGATATAAAAATTGACCGATAATGAAGTAACTTTTTTCATTTTTTTTCGAGGAATGGGTGGGGGAGGGGGGGGTGGGTCACGGGAACCGTAACCATTACTCAGTCAAACGAGGTCCGATCGGGCTGAAAGTGATGCCAATCGATTTCTCATGACAATTCTATCCGGATATGTATTTTTTTTTAACCCGTTACGGTTCGAGTACGCAAAAGTTTAAAATGGCGGACAAGATGGTGGATTGCCAGAAAAAATGGAACGGGTCATCGGATCCGTGAAATCCGAACTAAGTGTTCAGGTGAGAAATTTACATTCATCGATTATGACAAACTCCGATTTACATAGTATCTATGTCAAATTAACAGAGCTCAAAATGCTCTTTTCAGGCCGATTGAGGCTAGGGAAGCTTCAAACGGCGTTTTCGGAATTTAACTTCAGGACCAAGTAGAATATACACAAATCGGACATAATGATGAAATTCAGCATACCCCCGGTCATTTATTGTCCACTCAAAAAGCACAGATTCCTAAGCGGCCGTCGCTTATATATCGCAATAAATAAAACACGGGGATATGTAGGGAAGAATTCGCCATGTGTTGCCGCCCCAAACAGCCGGCAATTCTGTTCTTTCATTTTGACTTGAGTGGGCAACCTGCCTGATTCTGAAAACATAGTGCAAAATCATGGCGCCCGCCACTGGGGTGTGTGTGTTTGGGGGGGGGGGTTCAGCACCCGACCGTACGCGACCGGGGTTATGTGTGGGGTTCAAACCTCCCCCCCCCCCCCCACTAGTGTGCGGCAAAGGGAAAATACGCCAATAGGCAAAAGCATTTGACAGTTTGACGGCCGAATTCCGCCATTTATAGGCTTGTAGCCTATTGGGGGTATCTGCAGGCCGTAGTTCAAAAAAAAACACTGGTCTGGATTGTTCAATTCCTCAGCTCACCGTTGAAAGGGCCTGCATCATTGCGGCAATTTAAAATGCCTCCAGTGAAATAGGACTTTGGCTATAGGTGTGACCGTCAAATGCATGCATTCCAATATTACAATCTCGAAACCTAAGTCGTCGTTAGAAAATTGACAACATTTGAGGCGTGATGTATGTGTCATTTCCCAGACGAGTTGCCGGAGTGCAGGCATTCGCGATACGAGATATTCTCCATAAATTTTGCTCCGCGGACGGAATATACGCCCCCGTAATTGTGACACATTGAACCATGGTTGTTCGGTGGCGGCCATATGCCCAGCAAGAAAGTGGTCATTTGCATCGATCTGGGGTGTCAAAATGAAGAAAAAAACATTGTACATTGGTACGATCCCTGGACCAAACATTTGGCGCTCCGTTTAGATGTTGCGCTTTCCGTGGGCCCCAATTACACGCCTGCGGGTTCACGTCAAAGCTTTTTCTCTAAAAGGAGGATATGATATAAGTATGTCCGTGGTGAGTCAATTGGTTCTGTTAGTACGAGAACGTATACGGTAATCGATGAAGATTTATGTCCGTGGTAAGTTGATAAGTTCGTACGGATACGCAATCGATATTGATATAGGCCTAAGTATGCACAGTGGTGAGTCAATTGGTTGACGAAACGGAAATCTATATGGTCAAAGTATTGTACCGGTCGGATGAGTCAATTAGCTCCGTACGAATACGCAACGATATAAATAGTGGTAGTAATTAGGAGTCAATTGGTTGTACGAAAACCGTAACGATTTGATTAAATCTGCCCGTGGGAAGTCATTAGTACGTACGAAAACGCAACGATTATTGATTAAAGTAGTCGGGGGTGAATCCATGGTTCGTATGAAAAACGAATGTTTGGCGTGGGAGCGATTAGTTCGTACAATTATGCAATTGATATGATCTGCGTGAGCACGTGACGACGGGTCAATTGTTCGTACGAATACGGAATCGGTATGGGGCTATGTGTGTCAGTGGTGGAGTCAATTGGGTCGTATGATAACGCAACGATCACGGATCATAATCAATGACCTGAGTGGCCAGCATAATCTGAGAATTATGGCACCGATAGCTACCGTATGGACCCTGACGCTGCCAATGGGGGCTAGTCCCGTTCACTCTGGGTAGTAAACAGGAAGCAATGCCCTATTGGTATGGCTCAAGGAGGTCCATTAGTGGCGTTCGGTGCCTAACGGTTAAACACAAGTATGCCGTATTAGCTCATTCTCCGCATGCGTGCGGCGTTGAGCACCCGAACGACACATTGACACAAAATGAGGGGTCACATGTCCTGCGAACATCACGTACTCGATGTGTGGTATATGCGCCGGCCGTACAGGTTCATGCAAAAATTAATGCGAATGTCTGCAGAACACTAATCTTATACCACACGGCGGCGGTACGGTTCCCTTTCCCCCCCTTTTGTAATAGTAGTACGACTATGCGAAACATACACCCGTATTCATTTAATATATGTCAGCCAATCACACCACGTAGCCAGAGTTTGAACAAGTAACCGAGGGATGAGCCGGTTACCCGAGTTAAACGAGAAACCACGTGACCAGCTGGTTGCCATGGTACGAAGAAAACTGCGCAGGAATCGTGTTAAACGGTTAGCGCACCCGACCGCCACTATTATCTGCGTTCATAAGCTGTTGTGACTGGCCTTTTTTATACTGGAACCTCCGATCTCGTGGCCGTCGGTCTCGCGGGCCGTTGGTCTCATGAACCTTCGGTCTCGCGGACCTTCGGTCTCTTGGGACGTCCCCAGAAAGCAGAATTGACCAACCCATTCACCGTCGGATGCCCTATTTGACATTAGCAGCAACATGAGAATCGGAGCCGCATGTACAAATCGAAGAATTGCAAATGTCATCCACGGGGTACACTCAACTCGGATTCTACGGGTCCGAATTTTACCTGGTTCCACCAATATTTGTTTTGCAATCCGCCACTTTGATTTTCTTGTACACTCCCGCCGTAATGGTTTAAATAACATAGTCAGATAGAAATTTGCATGAGAAATCGATTGGAAACATTGTCAGCCCGATCGGCCTCGTTTGAAGAGTTATGGTTACGGTTTTCCTGTACCCCTCCCATCCCCCCACCCATTTTCCTCGAAAAATTGAAGAAAGTTATTCATTATCGGTCAATTTTTATATCATTATCGGGTACTGATTTCATTACGGTCAAATTTGCATCATTATCGGTTAGTGATCATAAAAAAGTTACGGTCAAATGGGATTCATTATCGGTTAAGAAAATGTTACTTCATTATCGGTTCAATTTTATATCATTATCCGTTAGTGATTCATTACGGTAAATTTTCTAAATTATCGGTAGTGATTCTTATCGGTTGGACTCATGAGCGGTTGTTGTAACAGGACATGTCCATTGGGATCGACAAAAAAAAAAATATTCTCCACTTGTTTTTTTTTTTTATACCAAATCAATAGCGCCTCTTTCTGGCTCAACTCAAAATTATACACTTTCACACTTTCAGACAATTATTGTCAGGGATGTAGTCGAGACGGATCGGCCGAGACCGAGGACCAGCCTCACATATGAGTGTAGGGTGGCGGTCTCGGCTCGAAGTCGAGACCCAAGACCGGTAAATCGAAAATATTCGAGACCGGACCGGTTCTGACTACATCTCTGATATTTTACAGGTACATACAATTTATTGGCCATGGGTTATATAAGACCTCATCATACACCACTCTACCCACCACTCAGATGTTCTCATGGACATACATGGGGCTGGGAAGAGCTAGGATCTAGAAAAACACTCCTGAAACTGAGAAAGAAAAATAGGTTTGATTTTGCTTTTGGCTGGGGTTTAGACAGTGTTAGGGTCGGCGATCACGGGGGGACATAATATCAAATGTACCCCCAATATTTTCGAACTGTGAAAAAAAATACTAGAATCATATGTACAGTACTGCCATAACACAACATCTTTCCGGTGAAATGTTTCACTACAGTAGGACATGTATACAATAACTTGTAAGATTCTAAGTCAAATATGACTTTTCTCAATACATGCCATCTTCAAGCGGTGGGAACTATGGGAGGCCACAAGGCTTGGGGATCGTGGTTCATGTTGCACCCCCTCCCCACCCATCAATGATGGAAATCAAAACTGCATTTTCTTAACAACTGACACACAACAATAGCCAGAGTTTAGCTAACTTAGGATCATCTTTGTTTCAGAATGCATGCATGGCTTGCCAGTCCTGACGTGCTTTACGAGATAACAGCCAAATGCAACGAAAAACAACAGCGCAAGTGTCGGCACTCACTTGGAGGTTTATGTGTTTGACGTATGGCACTATAAAGCCGCGATGCGGGGCGGAACGGAACGAGTATGAGACCAGGAAACATTTTTGATTGAAAATTGAACGGAAAGACCAAATCTGAAAAAAGGGCCGAATTTACTGCTGACTGTTCAATTCCTTGCAATCAAATGCCGAAAAAATGCAACAGTTTCCACGACAGTGATGTTCAAGCAATTTTTCAAGATGGAAGACCTCTAAATAGGCATGGTAGGAATAGAGGCCATGATGAAGAATTGTAAGAATTAACATCGACCAGTTTCGGACATTTTATTGTCCATTTCAGTGACGCTGCTTACAGCCATACGCCCCGCGGAAGGGCCTCTCTCTGCACAATCTGGGTTCGGGGGTGGGGGTCTGTAAGACTGTTGGTGGCGCGAATTGTAATGAATGAACATGAGATCAGTCCTTCAAGAGCGTTTCTTGAGATATAAAATTTCGGGAATTTATTTCAATTCAGGGATGAGTGACTACTGTCCATAAGACCCGGAAGTATCATTCCGGCAATCTGGGGGGTTCGTAAGGCTCACAATTCCTCGTACCCTACTCGTCCAACAATGGTGGCCCGAATTGTAAAGATTATAAAACGTCAATCAAAAAAGTTTTTCCTTCAAGAACGTTTTTCTGGAAGTTATATTTTTGCGATCATTGCCAATTGTTGGGACGTTGCTAATTGCCTACGGCCCAGGAAGTGCCGTTTCCTTCAATATGGGGGGATATTGAAACGAGAATTTTCGTTGTCCTACGCGTCCACTGATGGTGGCCCGAATTGTAAGGAATAAACATCGGAAAGTCCTTCAGAAGGTTTCTTGATCTATAAATTTCTGAAGATTAGTGCCAGTTTTAGGGACGTTGTTACTGCATACGGGATCGGGAAAGTGCGTTTTTGCAATCTGGGGAGTATGGAAAACGAAAATTTCCTTGTTACCCTAACGCGTCAACGCATTAGTGCAATGGCCAGAATGGTACGCGAATGAAATAGATCAGTTCTTCGAAAAATTTTCTTGGAAAAAAGCGGGAATTTATTGTCAGTTTTAGGGATGATACTTACTGCCATATGGATCGGAAAGAGCCGTTTTCTGCAATCGGTGGGCTCTGTCTGTAAAACGAAAATTCGTTGTACGATCGCGCAACCAATGTGGCTCTCGCTAGATGGTGCCAGATCATATGTCACCCCCTATTTGCACAGATCGCAGCCCCTGGACAGTTTTAAACCTGTTATGGTCTCAAAGCTTGTACTGAAGGGTAATCCAATTGAATATAAGTAGAAACAGACTGTTCATGTGTTTTTTTTTTTTTATATATATACACCTGATGATTCAAAGAAAATTGAACAGGCTACATGAACATATTTGTGACGGACGGGACAAAAAGTTTAGTGTTGAATATTCTCAATCACTCAATTATCAATAGAAATTTTTTATTCTCTTGCGTAGGTGGGTAGCTCTATAGAAGATTAGGAATTAGGCTTAGGGCCAGAACGAAATATCTGAATGAAAAAAAAAAGACTAACTTTTCATATTTTTTGTGACGGGACGTGACAGTTCCAACATTAATATTGAAAGTATAGTCATTCAGTCAAATTATTCCACTGGGTAAATCAATTACTTTGGATTGCAAGAGAAAAAGACCCAAACTTGTGTTAAGCCAGCTAAAAAGTACTTATTTGTCTATTATATAAGTTTCATGTACAGTTGGGAATTGAGAATTTTCTGCATATTTAGGATATTTTTGAACTTCAAGTCCTCTCAACTTCAAAAACTCTGTAAAAATAGCGTAAAACATTAGATATGTTATAGTGTAACAAAACCGAAGAGGGTCATGAAAAAGCATGACTGTCTACTTTGCAGAGAAAAATAATTTGGTGGAATTGGAATTGAAAACAACTTGGGAATTCTTCCACCTGCAACATTTCTGTGGAGGTAGCCCTTGATATTACATTATGGGATTTTGACGATGAGGAGTATTTGCGCTGTCTTCGTGGTCGTAAAAATAATTAAGACAAAAACTTCTCACCCGAAAACGAACTCCAATGCAAATACCTGCTCTGTGGAAAAGAACACAACGATACGGAGAATCCACAAAGCTCTACACACCAATCCTCCCTGAATTAATTTATGAGACCGGAGTTGGTTAAGGGCAAGCCAGCCAAAAATATTTAAAGTCATATGATATGCATTGAAAATAATGCCAATCAAACTGTTTAATGTTCATAGCATTTTCCGTTATAAAGTTACGAATCTTTGAAGATGATTAATCCATTACTGCTAGTCAGCATTTTGCAAATGGCAAACATTGATTGATGGCATATCTACCAATTTGAAGGAAGGTTAAGAAAATATTTCTTAACTTATCCCTTATAATTGGTAGATATGAAATTAAATGGTTGCAGGTTCGTCCGAAAAAGCACCAAATTATATGAAATTCGAGGGAGTTATATCTTCCCAAACGAACATGACCTAGTGCCTGGAACAAAGTGATAATTTGAATGAATTTTTATCCTCCTTACAATGTATAACAAAATTAAAAGGAGTATTTATTTGGCTGGACGTGCCCTAAAGAGCCATCAAGATCGATGCAACGGCTTCAAAAGCGGGCCAATCTCTTGTGATTTGCACAGGAACATTGTGTGGGAAGTAAACGGGAAACCCCACCCCTCATTGTGCTTTCATGTTGTATTCACAAGACAGCGAAGTTATAGAAATAAATACTGGGAACGTCGAGTTGAAATTGCCAATTAATAAATAAACAATTTGTCCTGGATGCTAGCGATACGGCCGAACACACACACAGGTACACCAGTACAGAAGATTGGTTTCCCGCGCCCCTGGCTGATTCGACTTACTTACACCAGATGAGATGGTAATGATTAAAAACAATTATGAAATGGAATCACAAAATCAGTGATTGACTCCATGAGTGGTTCCGGGATTTAGTTACTGATCTCTTAGGAACACCCAATAAATCACAATGGTAGTTAAAACTGAAGTAGGACCCTATGACGGTGTGATGGAAGCGGTGTTTTCATATGATTTTTCAGCTTACCCAGCTGGAAAACTGAAGCAGGGGACTTAAAATCTAACGAAATTTATTATTGCTCTATAACGTGTGTGGAGATGTGTAAAAAAATACACAAAGTGTTGAGATCATACGCCCAATGATTGGTAATTCCTACACATAACCGGGAGAGGGTGATATTACACAAATTTTGAGGGTGTATGTGCAATTCGAATCTACATACTGACATATAATGCTGACGGGCAGCATTTCTCAAATGCTCGAAATCGACTCACCAACTCTTAATTTGACGGAGAGATTTCGAGCCAAAACGTTTAGCCTGGTGGTGTCATAATTGTAATTGGAATCCAGAAGAATCCAATTTGGGGTGGGAAAAAAAATCACCTGAATTAAAACATCAGCATTGATAGCCACATATTTTTATTCGTCATCATCGAGACCTCAAATCGAGACTCAAAAACTGTGCTGTTGTAACTATAGCGTTCGCAACGTAGCGTAGTGTTTGCCAGGGTCGTAGCGAGCGGAATAGGGCGTTGTGAGGGTGTCACCCCCCTCCCGATAATCTCATGCCGTCGGCAAATTCGGTCTGTCGGCAAAAAGGAGGAAAGAGGAGGAAGGAAAAGAAGAGGAAAAAAGGGGGAGAGGAGAGAAAGAGGAAAAGAGGAGAGGAGGAAATAAGGAAGAGGGGAAGAGAAAGAAGGGAAGAAAAAGGGGAAGTGAGGGAGTGAAGGGGAAAGCCAGGAATGGAAAGTGAATAGAAAGAAAAAGCAACGGAAGCCAGAACTTGATCATCGGATATTTCGACTTTTGGCCTTTCATCTAATTGACCCATTAAGCGTAGGCAAGAGAATGGCACATCGACAGAAATTAGATAATGTGACAGCCGTCGATCGCCGGCGTGGTGTTTTTTTTTGTATTTTGTATGTTATTGGAACGAGTGTTACCGAGTCTGTCGGCATTTCGGCAACGGGGGAAATAAGGCGGAACGTTAGCGTTTCAAATTCTATTTTCATTAGTTTGTAAGTTCTGACAGTTTTTGTTTCCTATTCTGGTCCGTATATTCCAGAGATAAAATCGGAGCCATTTTGCTGAAAACACTTAGAAAGATTTTCCCGAATTAACATGGAAAACAAATCGGGTGTTAGGCGGGAAATTCATGCGAGTGACAAAAGTGCAAAAGTGGAAAGATTGTCTGAATTTTATACTATAAATGACTGAAAATGATCAAATTGTCCCATTTTGAAGTGACAATTTTTGCGCGCTCGCGCGCAGAGTGTGTATCGATGAGTCTGCTTCAATACACACGAGCTGCAATGAAAAACGGGCATTGTTTGGATTCGGGCAGCAGAAAACTTTTCGGCGTTCCAAATGAAAGGAGTCCCGCGTTAAGTACGTGATGAAGCCGGGGCGAGTAAACTACTGAACCCCATTTTTACTGAAAATATTGCACCAGATTGCATCTGAGGACCGTTTTCAATATTCAAAATGTTCAAAACCCCTCCACATCAGTAACTATTGCCGGATCTGTCCACAAAACATCATCTCTACACCCCCGACAAAATATTCGCTACGCCCCTGATGTTACTGTTTTGAGAACACTGTAGTCACTCACTATGAGCCCCCGTTTGTTAATATTATAGGTGAAAGGAACTCAATGTAACTTTCAAACTCGCGCAGCGCCTTCGGCCCTTATATGTGTGACCACGTGGCTGACGTGATCACTCCGAACCCATGCCACGCATTGAAATTGACCTGATGGAAAAAATTGATGCATTTGATTTTTCAGAAATTTATGGATTTTTGTCAAAACTCGTTGACGTAGATACCCTTACAAAGGGTATCAAATGTCGCACCATTTTGCATCTAAGCAGTTTAATGCTCAAAAAACGCAAAGGGGAGGGGGGTACCCCCTTCCCCTTTATAGGACCCCTCCCTAATGTCGTCATCCGAACTAAATCTACCTGGCCGCCGCCCTGGCCACATGTTCATAGTGTAATAAATTCTATCACTGGTGGTGATCGTGTGAATAGTTGCGACCATCAACTCACGAATCCAAGAACAAAACGGGTAGAGGTAGATAGAGTCTATATGTGTTATTCACTAGAATTCAATGGCGATACTGGGCTGAGGGGGGGGGGGGGTTCACCAGTGGGTGCCAAATAGCCCGGATGGGGCTTAAAAAAAGAATAGTTAGATCGCACACGTGGCGTTGCCAGAACTTACGGTGGGGACAAATTATTTGTGGAGGGGGCTGCCACCGACTATTTATCGTCTTCTCGGAGCGCCACCACTGGTTGGCGCGGAGCGAATTCCCGGGCATTTGAGGCTGTTCCACAGCGGTGGTTATTATGCTTCGAAATTTTAATCCCGAGGAAAGGTATTCCATGGTTTTTTCCTCAATTCTTGCCAGCTGAAGAGGCATGGTCCTGGGTATCATCTTGTTGGCTACCGCCCATATGTATTGTCCGGAGGAAGAAGAACAATGCCCTTTGGGCCTTCACAATATATTGAGCGCTAGGGTTCATGTTGCCTACCTACCTTATAGGCATAGGAGACCAGCCCAAAACCTTAATCTTGGAAAGCTTTGCCCGCAAGTGGCTAAGTGACGCAGCACAAAAAAATAAATAAAAAAATCAGGTTTTGCAGTTGTAATTCAAGTATTTGGGCACAAATACCGGCGACTCTACTTGAATGTGGTAACAGTGGGATCAATAGAAGAAGAAAAGAAGAAGAAGAAGGAAGAAGGTTCTTTTGAATTTCTATGGAAAATGGCACAAACGCACCCTAACGCATACAGGGGTCAATGGTCTATTGTGTTTAGCAGTTAACATAGGCCTCACAAAAAGGCAAACGTAATCATTGTTCAAACTAACTTAGTCGAACAGTGCTCAATAGAGCTCCGTTCGAGTACCGTGAGAACGGATCAGGTCCTTGGGCGCGAAAACAGCTATAGTCATTGCTCTATCTTTACCCTACCCAGGCGATCATATTTTACGGACTGTGAGTAACCTGCATAGGTAACCCGGGATCGTCGAGGTCTCGAAACCAGTGAATCGTCTTATTATCAGTGCAGCGCTTCGAGTATTCGACGGAACGTGTTATTTATGACTCAGTCCATTATTATTGCGACCACACGGCAAAACACTTAAGGGGAACACGAGTTTTAAAGGTATTTCGGGCTATTGACCTCCTGAGGTGTTTTTATTTTTTCTACGTCGAAATCCAGCGACAGGGGCGAAACCCCCAATCAGAGAATGGAGGTTATGAGATTGATCAAAATTAATCATGTTCTTACGAGCGAAATAACAATATAGTGACCCAAAACATTCACTGGATTCAGAATACTAGTACACTTGATTCACTGATGAGGCGATCAGTTCAAAAAATTACTAATGTGAGTTGTTCCTGATACTGTCACGGACCGTTCACTCGGAAACTGCCCATAGATATGCTATATACAGCGTAGGATATACCACATCACGATTGTGAGCACGTGTATTTTTTTCTGTCTCAATCTTGACTGTTCAAGAAGAGCGGTCACTTCGCCGTTTATGCAGTTATGTATGTGTGTCTTTTCGCCGTCTGCCTAATAATGGTGATTGGTGACAGCACGATATTAATTGGGGGTTTATTCAGGGGCGTCGTGCAAATTTTTTTTTTTTCGGGGGGGGGGGGGGAAGGGGGGCATCAGCAGTTGTGACTATTTAAGTTAAGCCGAGCGCCACACGGGTTGGCGCGCAATATTCATACAAATGTTCGTCAGTTAGCAGGAAAAGAAACCTCCCACTTTCCGTGCCTAATAGAAGTGAAGCAAGACCCCTAAAATTTACAAAACTTCCAACTTTTTTTATCCGGGAACATATTCTAGGAATTATTCAGTTGATAGGCTTCTGGCTACAATTCACTTCTTTTACACCTCTTCAGTTTATGCATAACAAGGGATTTACCAGGGGTTCCAATCCCAATGATGGGTTACAGATGGGCCAAGAAAATATGTGAATGAAGTGTGCCACTGACTTCATGTCGTGATCTATCTGAGCTGCGCGACACTAATTGTCTCGCTCGATTTTTTTTAGGTAAAGTGTTTTCCGTAGCCAAACGGGGAGCTCCAGATGGTCATTTTTCAATCAAAATAATAAAATAAATTTAAACTTGAAATGAAAAAGAAATAGGAAGTTCACTTCAGCAACAGTATGTCGATACGATTATATCCTATGAAAGCAGAGCGGCACTATTGGTTGCCGCGAAGCTCAGCGAAAACCTCAAAATATGGTCTTCTTAGATGTACGGTGCGCCCCAGATGGACATTTTCTTGTAGTTAGTAAATTGAAAATAAAAATTTGCAAATTGAAAGGCATTCATCTTTGCCACCGTATGTTCAATCGGCTTCATATTATCCAATCGAAGCGGCACCATTACTTGTTGCGCCGCAAAATTCTTGAAATTAGGTCTCCTCAAATGCCGAATGGTGATCTCAGGGGCTTATTTCCATGTGATGATCAAAAAAAAAAAAACTTGGAGCATTGGTATGAAGTTCACCTTAGCCACCTATTTCTTGCGATGCAAGGGTATCCAAGTGAAGCGGCACTATTGACTATATAGTCCACTCTTCGATTTCGAGGATACCTTTTCAATTTAAATATGATAAAATTTACGACACCTATGACAAAAGAAAAAAAAATGGGGGGGGGGAGCGGCCCCCCGGGCCCAATGGGCACGACGCCACGAGTAATCATGGGCCTGTTTTCATAAGGGGCCTTATTAGAGGGTTTTTGTGCATAAGGCCAGTTATCAATAATGGGCAAAGAGAGTCTTTGTTCAAAGGCCGTTATTCATTAAACAACAAGAGGTCTGATGTCCCTAATAGTATAGTACTACACTGTCTGTTATTCATAAGAGGAGAGAGGGTCTGACCTACATAAAAAGACAATATCCAATAACGGGACAAAATGCCCCGATATTCTAATATAGTAAAGCGTTTCGTTATTTATTAATAAGAAAGCAACCGCGTTGTGGATTAGCCAGGATTCAAGGCCGGGCAGAGCATCCCCCTCCCCTCCCCTACCATGCTTTAACGGCAAGGGCCAGCCAGAGATGGTAGGAAAGTGGGGAGTGAGGGAGTGACGACAAGGTGGACAAATGAGAGAAACGGAAAGAAAAGAGAAAGGAGCAGAGAACGGGAATATATTATAGTAAATGGAGAATGCCTCGTGAGTTATCAGGAATGTCCAGTTATCCAGGACTGATCATAGGTTTGCTGGTCAATATACTCAGCTCACTTCCGAACTCTCGAGAAAGCTACATCCACTTCAAGAAAGTTTGATGTGAGCCAACAGTCGGAGGATTCTAAAGTAATCCACAAGTTGTTATACTGGAAAGCTTTGGACAGTCATGTTGATGGGCATAACGGTAATGTGGACCCCAAGCAGGGGTGGGCGGACTTACAATTCTGCATTCACAAGACAGCGGGAGTGCAATCCTGGACGTCCAAGTAGGACCACACGGGGAATTCATAGGGAGACAGTCGAGGTCATCGACGGAGTAACTATGCTAACTTCAATAGTAAGACAACACGGTTCGCTCGGGAACTTCGGCGCATGTCATCGAGGCACTGCGACACGACCGGGAAGCGGAGGTCCATCTTCCGAGTCCGTGGAAGGGTCCCAGCAAACAGGTGCCTTGCGCGCCGACTTACAGAGCGATTTACAGCAATTCATACTCCTGTTCGCGGTAACCCATCCGCCAAGCAGGTGACGGCCAGAATTCTGAGAATTTCGATGTGAGGGCCCGCTGACCTGGTAGGTCTAGGATCCGTACAAGGCTGAACCACCTTAGACTGTGACATGCCTACTTGAAAAAAAATGGATCAGTGAAGGGAGGGCAAGCCTACTCCTGCGGTCAGTGACATATCATGAACCCATAGATGCCTGAGCTGGGGGTCAGTTGTTGCATGGTCTCTACTACTTTGGAGCATTGGTGTTATACCACCTGACTGAAAAAAGACTTATCGGTTCCGTTCTGGAAAAGTAATTTTTTCATCTTCATTGTGGTACTCAAAGAAAAAAAGATACTCCGCAATGCGCCCAACTGAGTAGGTGGAGGTTAGTTGTGTTGCGCCACCAAGACGATCATCCATTGGTTCCAGCACCGATATTAACTGCCTCTGAAGGCGTTCTTTTTACCTACCCAGCAATACTTTGGAGGACTTTTTCCATTAGAGAATGGGCCTTGAATAAAAAGGAGCTCCCGGCAGCGTCGACACGTCCGGCAAGCTATATTTTTAAAGGGCTGGGTGCTGAACCTAGTATCACTAGCTGTGATAAAGACATTCCTTCGTAGGACAATCAATTTCTGATGAAGAATTTTATGACATGTAAAAAATCCACTAGTTTCTTCTATGCCGAGTGAATCATTCAAGAAGAAAATGTCGCTTATATACTGTCGCTCAGGTACGACCTGTAACACAATCTACCAGCTTCGATTAAAATATTTTCCTATTTTTCTTTCACCAGTTTATTGTGTCGGGGACCAAACTTGGAAGCGTATTGGTTTTGAGGGCGCAAAAGTTTTGAAAGCTGACTTCTTGACATGGGGTGGACAATTATGCAAATTTCTAGAAAGGAAAATCAATGTTGGTGCATTGGCAGTATGTTGAAAATATGGTCGTCACCTAGCCATTTGGGAGTAACGCGCGGTAGGGGTGAGATTTGACATCTGATTCGAGGTTTTGCCCAGAGAGACTGTACATGAATTAAGATGTGGCTTAGATCTTAGGGGTGGGTGGTAAGAACATACATTTAGATTGATTTAAGCTCATGCACTAACTTCTCGGAAACCACTCACAAGAGAATCCAAATCCTTTTGTAATGTCAATTGGTCGTCCAAAAGGTCAAATCTGTCGGTAAAAAGACAAATCGTCAGGCAGAGGGCGAACACTAGAAGACATAAAGTCAGGAGATCGTTAATGTAGGCACAGAAAAAAGGGGGTCAAAAGACAGTATCCTGCGGGACTCCAGACTTCACTTTACTCGTGGGGGTAGACAAGGGTTCTTCGAGTACCATTTGAGAGAAAGGATTCTACCATGCAGATTAGTTTCTTCTTCCTAAGCCCTCAATTTTCAATTTATAAAGGAGCTCGAGGTGTCCCTATGGCGACACCTTGTCGAAATCCTTTGTGAAGTCAACAAGATACTGTCAACTTGGTACGATATTAATGAGTTTGGCATCATTGCAAGTGGAAGCAATTTGGACACTGAATATCTTTACATGCCTTACGAAAACCATGTTCGTATGGGATAAGAATGCCTCCCTCTGATGATCCATGACCATGATGACTAGCTATATCATGTTCAAGGATTTTGCCAACTAAACTTGTTGAGGATATTGGGCGATAGTTTTCGGGGTTTGGATGTGAGACCACCTTTTTGTTTCCTTGCCAAGCAAAAGGAATCTATGCAGTCATGTCCCTGTTTGCGTATGTGTGTCCTCTGTAAGACACCCCTCGTCAGTACGATATCTTAGAGAACGGAAACAGCATCAAGTTGCAATTAGGCACGGGGTTGCGCATGTGGTGAGGATTAAACCCACTGCTATCACACGCTATTCCAAGCTATGTCCTCTGATAAAAGGTCAAACAGCCTCTAAAACAACTGAAAATTTCAAATCTTGATATATCTTGCAAACAATAATATATATATATATAATATATATATATATATATATATATATATCATAATATATAATATATAATATATATATTTTCCTTTGGGGGGGAGGGGGGGTGGCGTAATGGATTTTTTGTCGTCTGTGCAAACTACATCTGATGACCTACTGGATTTTTTTTACCTTTTGACCTGATTCGACCTCCTAATGACATTGTGGGTCAGTATTAACACCATATTCATCGGGTGTCGCAAAAAACCAGTAAGTCAATTACAGTGGCGTAGTAAAACACATCCACCCACACACTATCTCCAGGTATGTTCCTCGGGAATGGGTGTGAGACGGCTTCAAAGCTGATGAGATTTCAGTTTGACATTGGACTTCTCGGGACCGAAAAAGGTCAGAGGATAAACATAAAGGGAAGTTTTGTTCGTGTGGGTGGCTATCACTGGGACCCCAACTTTTCATGTAACCCGCTCAAATATATGGCTGGTATTGGAATGACAATGATTTAAACTTGTGTCAATATTGTTTCATTCCAGCCACTGAGTCCTACGTTCTTGTGCCTCCAAACACGTGTACATACTGTTGTACATTTCCGCCAAGTATTTCCCAGCCACTCTGCCATATGCATAGTCTGTCTGATCATGAATAAAATCTCTGCCTGTTAAGAAAAACAGACCTTTTTCGCCATAATGAATTAGGGCCTTCTTACTAATATGTATATCAAACCTTTGTGGCCGTCCATTATGAATATCTCACCCATTCCATGTTCTCATAGCAATAAAAATATATTGTTCTCATCTCCAACCTGTCATATCATTGTCTTGTTGGGCAGTTTTTCCCACTCTGGTATTTCCTGGCTAATCTCTTCATTGCATTCGACCCTTTTTCACTATATATTTCTTGTACATTATGAATAGACCCTTCTTTTCATTTATTGTTGTAAACAATTGTAAATAGCAGAGCAGAGGATATTGTTCTCAGCCCCACTTGGGTAACAGTGATTGTTTTCGTAATATAGATATTTCTGCCATATACTTGCCAAGCAGATGATCAAACCTTATTCAAGGCCCCAGCAAAAGGTACAGACTGGATTAGTACTGTTCTGTTGCTGATGATCATTCTGTAGGTACCCAGAATGAGGCAAGCCCTTTGGCGGTACCTCGATGTGGAGTGCAACGGCAGACGGGCAACATGCATATGGCCAATTTTGTCACAGGTCACAACAGGTCACGATATTAAACACTTTCGTCACAACAGACCTGTTGGAAGTTACAAGTTTATTCAGGATTATGAACAACTTTGTGAGACTTGACTAGGTCCCCCCAAATTTTGTCACAACAGTCAACAATTCTTCACGAATATTCAGATACCCATTTTCGTCCATGGAACTGTTTATTGTGACTATTAGTATTGTAATCATTATTACATTATTTATTCAATATTATTTGCAAAAAATGATTGTGGTTGGACAGAAGTGTTGTGGCAAAGTGGGTAATGTGAAAAGCGTGGTTGATATTAGACAACCACTTTTATCCCAACCAACCAACTTCTGTCACAATAGTACGTTTTACCACTTCACCCCTGATTGTTCACAGGCGCCATACGAGAGGTTTGTCTTGGTCGGAACCCAAGGGAAGTTGCTCCTCATAAATGGCCCCACTCTCCCTATTGGCAAATAAGTTACAATTAAGGGCTCGTCGAGACACATTTGCTGCTGCAATATTTGCGGTAATATCAGCTGCAAAACCTCTATGAACTGCAAAAACAAACAAAAAAGTTTTGGGGTTAAAATTTCATTGATCACTTGGCTCATTGGGGGGGTGGGTTCTGACTCCCCTCCGAGGGTAGCCCCTGATTGTTCATTACCAATGGGTCACTGGAAACAGATGATCTTGTTTATTATTGTTATAAGCCAACCACGTTGCATTGCGACTGGTTTTTGGGGGGGCCAAAATTGTCAGATGGAGATTTCACAATTCAAACAGCCCAAAGGTTACCCATGATCCTTGTACCCACGCCACATCAGTACAGGGTTGGCTTGTGATAACCCCATAACAGGTGCAGGAAGTGCGTGTGTCTCTGGGTTGCACAAGAAGGTGTTATAACAGCAAAAAACTGTAGCAAAAAGACGTTTTTATGTCTAAACTATTGTATTCAATGGATATTTAAAATATTTTATTTTACCAAAATAAGCCAAAATATTGTTCAATGCTGCGATGGAATGTAATGTAAAATAAAAATATTTCAAATTCTCAAGATGTAAGTATATCATGTCCATCTTAGAATTGTCTTGAAGAAGACATACTAATCATGGGAAATTTCTGCCGATGTAACATTGCATAAGACAGACCTAATTGTTCCTGTTTTATGAAGGGGGGAAGAGTGTAGTGAAAGGTCACATAGATGGGCAGAGAGAGTCTGTTGAGGGTGAAGACATCACTCTTGCTCGTCTGAGGGCCGAGTCCAACTTCTCGGATCCTCATCCCGGTGCTGTAGCAGTGGTGATGGCCCTCTGTAAAACACTGGACCCTCACGCTATAACAGGACCTCACGGTCGGGACGGAGGGAGAACGTCTGCCTCTCACAAACGCGAAGGAGAGGGTTGAAGTCATTGGCAAATCAGCCGCTGTGGATGAAAGAGGAGGAGAAGGGAGGGGTGAAAACATTACTGGTATTAAAAACGGATCATGAATTAAGAAATTATACTCAATGTTGTTTGCATGGTCTTGTTGGGCCATTCTGAATGATTGAATATATATATATATATATATATATATAATATATATATATATATATATATTTAGCCTCAGCCGTCTTCTCTTCGAGTTATCACTTCTGTGGTCACTGCACTGACGAAGGACTAGTATTGTCCAAAAGCTCTGCATCCAAAACATATCGGCTGTTTTACTCACATTTTTCCTCAATTGCTATTTCGCACCTCTTCGAGGCAGCAGCCTTCATTTACTAGCATTGTTGTTTTACAGTTTTTGCCTCTTGTCTATATATATATATTATATATATATATATCGCTACATTGTTCCATAAATTATGAATATGTATGTATATATACATATATATGTATCTCAATGGAATTCATGGGGGAACCACCTGTTCTTCAGCGATACTGGCACTTTGGATATATGATGTGTCAACCTATTGGTTCAGTGATCTAGCCAGCCAGTATTATTCCTGCATATACAGAAGTACACCTACACCATTCTGCAATTAGCCTTCGCAACAATAACAATGTGTTAGTGCTGTGCCGTACTCCATGCTGTAGGGACTACGTGTGATGTAGGGGACTCCAGTCATAGATTACATAGTACAAAAGTGTCACATGCAATAGGTTGCCCGTGATGCTCCCAAGGTGGTTGACGTCTCTGTCATGATGAAATCCAGAGCTCCCAATCATACAGTCCTTGATCCTGACTTGAGATTGTGAGCCCGTGGGTGTCAATAATCAAATGAACATGCTAGGAAGTATGGCACAAACGGAGATTGAGTAATCCAATTTCGAAATGACCTTATCGTCTGGCTCGGAGGTCTTGTTTTTCTTAAAGGGAATCGAGGGGAGATGGGAAGAAGGAAGGATGCGTCATCGACTATTCCACGCTGGAGAAAAGAAATGATAACAACCAAACAGGCGGGATACATCCTCTTTCAGAATCTACTATTACACAACCTTGACGCAAGCTCGGAAGGGGAGCCGGGTACGTGAACAAATTAAGTAATAGGTTAAACATGGCAGATGACCTACCATGCCTCATTAGATGTCACAACTAGGTATTGTGTAACTTTCTCTTCCCAACAGTAACTCCGTGCCCTCCTCATATAGACCATCAAATGTGAATTTCTGACACGTTGTTAATGAGTGCACAAGTTCTACACTGAGACCTCCGTTTTGAGTTCGCCGTATGGCCTCTCAGGCTCGCAAAGCGAAAATTGGGGTTTTCCCACCATTATGCTGGAAACTTTTTCACTATTGAATTTTTTTTTTCACTATTTGTAACTTGTGAGACATTAGGAAATGAAAAATCTCCCTTTGTGTTTTGGTGGGTCGTAGAAGACCAAAGCATGCAGAGCTGCAATCATTGCGAAAATAGCTGGGACAAACTCTACGAACTGGGCGTGGAAACTTCTGATCCATGCCAATCCCCCCCCCCCCCCTTTCCTCCCTATTCAATGTTGTACTAAATTGCACTGTTCATGACATTGAATCGGGGGAGTGTCCTATAGAAGATGTTGCCACAGTTTTCAGCAGAAGAGCGACTGACAGGGCGTTCTCTAGTTGCACCAAGCGAATAGTGCTGCAACATTCATTAGGCAGGGAGGGATGATTGGTTGTGGGTCGGGGTGTGCGAGGGGTCTCGGGGGATGCTATCAAGGTGCACAAGCATGACCCAAATTTGTTACGCGGTTCACACGCCCTCGGGAATAGCGCGTCCACAAGTCAACCCGACATGAATAAGTTGGGCGGCCCCAACCTTACTGGCAAGCATGGCATTAGTTGAACGGTAAGCCACAGTTTTCTTTCCTTATTATTGCCAGCCTTGCGCTGAGAGACTGATCATGTTTGGAATCGGGGGACTATATAATTTGATGTAGATAAACGGAGATGCTAACATCATTGACTTTGACCAGTTCTGATATAATAAAATAAATGTTCCATAACTCATTTTATAAATTAGCATGGCTCGCCATCAGTCGCATCGCATCAGCTTACTGTTGTGGCCTACCATCATGGTTAGCACGCCCATACTTGTGTTGGCGTATTCATCATGGGGTTGTATACCCTTGGTGTCATTGCAATTCATTTCCACTCACGGCAACGACTCCAGTGAATTCGGGAAGCAGAGGTTTGTCCCAGCTACTTTTTGCAATGATTGTAGCACAAGTTCTACACTGGAGATCTCTGGTTCTGAGTGTTCTTGCAAACAAACCTGATATAGTTTGTCCCAGCTACTTTTTGCAATGATTGTAGCACAAGTTCTACACTGAGTGTTCTTGCAAACAAACCTAGATATAGTTGTCCCAGCTAATTTTTGCAATGATTGTAGCACAAGTTCTACACTGGAGATCCCTGGTTCTGAGTGTTCTCGCAAACAAACCTGGATATAGTTTGTCCAGCTACTTTTTGCAATGATTGTAGCACAAGTTCTACACTGAGGATCTCTGGTTCTGAGTGTTCTTGCAAACAAACCTTGATATAGTTTGTCCCAGCTACTTTTTGCAATGATTGTAGCACAAGTTCTACACTGAAGATCTTTGGTTCTGAGTGTCCTTACAAAACGAACCTGGATATAGTTTGTCTCAGCTACTTTTTGCAATGATTGTAGCACAAGTTCTACACTGAGGATCTCTGGTTCTGAGTGTTCTTGCAAACAAACCTTGATATAGTTTGTCCCAGCTACTTTTTGCAATGATTGTAGCACAAGTTCTACACTGAAGATCTTTGGTTCTGAGTGTCCTTACAAAACGAACCTGGATATAGCTTGTGCCAGCTACTTTTTGCAATGATTGTAGCACAAGTTCTACACTGGAGATCTCTGGTTCTGAGTGTTCTTGCAAACAAACCTGGATATAGAACTGGTAGGAGGAATCACTCCCCTGCCTGTGGGCCTTGAGGTCGAAGTGGAAGCCATGGACTGATATAGTATCAGTGTGGTAGCGCGGTTCCTACAGGGTTTAAGAGAGAAAATAACATAGACAATTGTAACAGGAGCAAATGTGGGACTTTCCCCAGTTCAACACCACAAATGGATAACTTGTTTTAAAACTGTTTTACATAGGTTCCAGAAGTTTTGCATTGATCAACATAACTGAACCTTTGGCTAGTTCAATTGTGCTATATTTGGCTTCAAATAATCATACATCAGCTTCATAGTCACAAGACTTTCAGTGGAGTGATTGATATTGATGGCTCTGTAAATATTTTACATATTGCATCAGGCCCCTGAAGTTGAATAATCAATAAACAACCTCAGTATACATAGTCAGTATGTGAAGAGAGATGTTCAAATGGTCAGTTCCATAGTCACAAGACTTTTAGTGGGGTGATATTGATGGCTCTGTAAATAATTCACATGTTGTATATATACAGTTGAAGCAGGCCCTAAAGTTGAATAATCAATGAACAACCTGTTATACAAAGTCAGTATGTGAACGAGAGAGAGTTGACTCGCAAATGTGTCAACAGGGGAAAACAAGTAGCTTAAACTCCCTGTAAACAAAAACAGAATGAAAAACAGAGAATATTGATAGTTCTGTAAATAATTCACGTATTAGGTACAACAGCTGGATCAAGCCCAATAAGGGTATTTACTAAAAGTGAGTATACATAGTCAGTATGTAAACAGAGTGAGTGTTGACTCACAGATGTGTTCAACATGGATAACAAATTGGCTCAACAATCCCCGTAAACGAACAGAATGATGAATAGAGAGGGGCTCGAGCCCCAAGTTTGGAACCGTTACCACTTGCCGAGAGAGGGACTTCTTAGGTATCCTTCCTAGAATTGGAAAATTACATCCTACTAGCAAACCTGCACAACATTGCGCTCCTATACTCATTTAAACAGAGTTGTCAATCCTTCCCAATTACACACACTACAACTGTCAATTAAGCGCAATGGAAGACCATTTTCTAGGTGTTCCGGATTTTATTCCACAACCTTGTATTTCAACAGACTTCACTTTTCATCTTATTCCTCCATAGGTTTTCCTTATCCCATATTCAGAGAAATTGTGAGAAATTAATATATTCTGACCAATTTTGGCTTTCAAACACGATAACCAGACCCCACCTGGATGGATCAAACCTAGGCCTATGTTCCACACACACTAAAAAATAATAGCTATCGCGTCACAATACAATGCCCTCTAGAGCCCTACAGGATTTCATGAATAGGTTCACGCATGCCACGCGGATGTGTGGGTGGCATATACAGACACCGAGCAGACACGAAAGGGACATATCGATGGCCAGCTTACCATGAATCATGATAACTCGCACAAATACCCAGGTGTTAGAGAATACAGAGCTTTCCTGTCTTCCACGATTTATCCCCCACTTCACTTCATGTTTTATCAAATATTTCTACGATCCCCTTCTTTTTTCACTTCACAAGTCCATTCTCTCAGAGGATTTTACTTCTGGATGGATGGAAAAATGGAGAATCTCTCTCAATGAGACTAGCACATATCATCACCCAGATTCAATTTTTTTTTTTTAATTCGAGGTGCTCATCCTTCACTCTGACCAGGCAGAGGGGGCAATCTCCCACCTTGCAGTTAGTTGGCAAACTGGATGGACCTGACATATGTTGGCACCGGGATAAAACGCAAACAGGAAGTCACAAACTAAACAAAAACCTGACCAAATATCAATTTGCAAATTTGCAATGCTGTTTGACCTGTCGAAATTATGACAACCTGAAACAAAACTTTGGACATTGGACCGCATGGAATCCATGACTATGTGGGCCCTGACTCAACACTTTACAACCCACTTCATACAATCAAACCACTATGGGCTCCCATCCAAATGATAGTCCTAATTGGCAATTTGTCAATATTACATCACAAACACAAAACACCGTGAGGTGGGAAAGTCCCTACTTAACTTGGATTGCGGTTTTGAAACACTGAAGGGCCCTCTTTTCATTCAGAAATCTTTACTTGCAGAAGAGTTGCTTCCTTAACTGTTTCTAAAATAGCATTTAGACGCTACCAAAGCAGTATCGAGTGGCAGTGAAAGTGAAGGCAGAAGTCCATAGGGAAACTGGACAAGGTATTTAGAATACCAGGCAAAGTAAACTTCTAAATTCCAAAATATAGCAGCGAGGAACTCATTTAGCATTGAGAACTCTTCTGAGAATATGAAGATTTAAATTTTCTCAGTTAGAGATATAAATGGGTTGTGAAGTACATTTAGCACGGTAATTGATATTTTTTATTACTTTGTGTCAATTTATTATCCTAAATTTGGGGGTTTCCTCCCTCCCGATTTTCACCACCGACCACTCGTAGGAGTTGCTAGTTGCAGAGAGGCCAACTCTCTCCATTCAAACGCCTTTGCTTATCAGTGGCGCTTCATCAGCCTGCCTTTATCTCTTACCTCATGAATCAATCAGATCCTAATTTCATCTGCAGCAGTGCGGGGGGGGAAGCTAGCTGCCAGATCTGTGGGAGACCAACGGAGTATGTGGAAGTGGAATGGTTCATCAGTGGGACGTCGTGGATTTTCCTCTTTCTCTCTCAGCAACACAGGTGTAAGTACATCCGCACTTATGATGCAACTATAGCAAGGTCAATGCCTGGGTCACAGAGAAAAGTCCAGAATGGCTTCCCGTCCCGGACATGCAAGAGCTGTAATGGGGGCAGATGAGACTCAGTCCTGATAGACATGTCTCACAGACCGCAAAACACTTGACTGATCAGTTCGGAGGCCCATGGAATCCATAGGACTTTGACTTTTTTAATTTTTTTATTTATTCACTTGTTAAACTCTGGACTCTATCTGAGATATTCATGCAAGCTCAAATGTTAGGATGATGACAGAACGTATTTTGTGTCTCTGTAGTTTTGAGATCATCAGCTGAAAACTGGGGGGGATGGCTGTGTGGATCTATGGGATGGGGTGGAGGCAGTTGACATCTTTCCGGTTTACCTAGTGGCTTCCCAAAGAGAACATTGATTGTTTTATTTACTCCACTCATTAAAAAAACAGGCAGCAACCAGCCTAAACTCAGGCACAAAAAACTGCAAAAATTGGGGTCATTTGCAAAATCTGAAGACTTTCCAGAGTGCCCAAATGGAATTGACTACCTGCAGAATGTATCTCTGTATGAATATAGTTTGATTCTAAATTTTTAGGCAGCATTTTGGGTTATATATATTTTTTTTCAGTGATATTATTTCAGTTAACAATCAATTTAGTTGTTACCTCCCCTAAATGGAGTTTCCCTTACCGCAACCTTACAGCATACACTCACCATCGTCGACAGTCATGGACATCAATTTTTAGGTGTTGGAGGATCTTGATACCTTTCCTAATGACTCAGTACCACAGGACCAAAACCCATTAAAATTGAGCTTGCCAAAGTCCTCCATGCTCTTATGGTCGCATGTACTGGCAAAAATCTGCCCTTTGACAAACAATAAGGAAATAGTTTGTGACGACTGAGTTTTTTTTGGTGGGCTAGTGTCAGATTTGCTCTCTGTACACAGTTCCTCCCTGATACTTCAGGCAGAGAGACGGTAACCGCCCCTACCCAGTGTTCGAGGGGACCATCCCTGATTGGGTCATACCATTAGAATGGGGGAACTTCCTGCCATGTGTGTGCGCAAAGTCAGAGTTAGGTGACACAGCATGCCCCACAACTGACTGTGGACACCACTATACCCAACCCAGAGACTGAATAAACTCAAATGTAAAACCATGTCTAGCATGCAGAATGCTGTCCAAATTTAAAATCGAGTGATTCTTAACAAATATTTTTCATGAAGTATTAGCGGTCTATATGGGTATCAAGGAACTCATTCGCACATCTACTCACTAGGGCTACTACCACTAAACCATAGGAATGGTTGGGAACTGATGATCCTGATGTAATGATATCTGCATGCTTATCTAAGCGTTTTTTCCCTTCCCAACGTCGTAGACGTTCTGAAAGTGCTTTGCAATTTACCCAGAACCGGTAGCTCGCCAACAATCCCCGGAGAGTATAGTTGCTATCCATGAAGGCGCAGTTGTACTAAGTTCCTCACAGGTCCCCCATTTCGCCTGGGTGGGGGTGAGGCAATGGGACAGTACCTTGCCCACGGGTCCAAGAAAATTGGATCGATCATTTGGATTCAAACTCGTAACCGTTCGATCCCCAGTCTTAAGCTCTAGCATCCGAGCTATTCCAATCTCCTCGGACGACCATGTTGTGGTACCACCTTCCTCACGGCCCTCTTCGCAGCTGGGCTGGATAAGCAATGTAGATGGAGTCCCTTGTTGGTAGGGTGCATCGAAAAAGCGAACCAACTCTTGTACTTCAAACTCCCATCCTTTATCAGCAGCAGACCTAAACACGAACTGAGCTTCAATCCGATCATTATAATACAACTGATGGCATCTCTATTCTACTTGGAAGGTGACTATTAGTGGCGGGCAAGATCATACTACTAGAGTCAATCTCTCAAAACTGTCAGCAGCTGCATGACATGCTTTCTTGCTTATCATCATTTTTTTTTTATCTGCCTTACTGTTCTCTTCATTGGTTCATTCTCCTTCTTCTGACATTGATAGGATGGTTTCTCATCCAGTCCTTTAAGCTTGTGCATGTTTCCCCCTATGTAGTGATACCCTGTTGGTGTTTTGCCTAGTAGATGAGCAAGACAACAAGGTACTGTAGCTTCGAAGAGCAACGTATGATGCTGCTGAGCATTCAACCATACAACTTGGCTGAAAGTAATCCCTCGAAAAAAAGATATTGTCAAATTGAACAAGAGGT
The DNA here is from genome assembly GCA_026419785.1 of Sclerodactyla briareus. Classification (NCBI taxonomy): domain Eukaryota; kingdom Metazoa; phylum Echinodermata; class Holothuroidea; order Dendrochirotida; family Sclerodactylidae; genus Sclerodactyla; species Sclerodactyla briareus. The sequence continues at coordinate 148,328 of JAODTK010004599.1, read as the reverse complement.
TGCTATAGTAGATTTATAGTGATGGCGCTCTGCAGAATAGTTGTGACTATTGGGTTTGAAGCTAGCCAGGAAAGTATAGAAGTCCGCATGTTCTAACCTTTGAAACCGCAAGCACTTTGGATTGACATGGTGTTAGAGATTAGCTATCAAATTACACATACTAACTCATCTTATTCCCCTAACATACTCACCAGTGTTCAACATAGTGCTCTGAACAAAATAAATACCGATACATCACTATGGTCACTTCATCAATGCCAACATCCTCTAACGTCTCCCATACAGAGAAAAGGTTAGTTAGCTTCCGGGAATCGCAGCAGTCGCTATCTGAAGTCTTTAAATCCATAAATCGCTGTTCCGCACCTTCTGAACCAACTGAAAGCTAGAACACGGAAAGAGCTGAACCCTGAGAGCTGAAACACTGAAATCTGAACCTGAAGCTGTAACATTGAAGCTGGAACATGAACGCTGGAACCATTAATCTTGAACCTCTGCATTTGACGCTTCTTTTCTTACAGTTTGACATTTTTTTCGACACATTGACTTTCATTTTGGCATGAGTTTGACAATTTTTTTGGCGGCGATGGCAGCACATAATGACCACTTCCTTGAATGATGGAGGTGTGTGTGGCCTACCATTAGATAAATGCCATACGGCTTGTAACCTTGCTAAAATTCGCGAATAAGACTTGACATGATCACCTCTATATATTAATGCACATAATTGTTCAATTAGTCTCCAAACCTCAGAGCATCTGTGTTGAAGTTGAGCATCAGTGACATGTCCCCACCCCCCTTTAGGGCATGGTATTGGTGGCTGAGGACTTGACCCCAGCTTCTGTGGGACACGTTCATCCGGATGATGTCATCAAGGTGCTGCGTGTCAGTTATCCCGCTCATACATCCCTCAAGCGTTGAGAAGGAGGCTCACACAAAACAAACCTCTGTCCCCCCGCATCTCGCTCTATCAGGGCCCTTGAACGGAACCGTGAGGGCTGTAAGAAAAAGGAATGGAATTTTAAGAGAATAGGAATGGAATGGTCTATCCCATATATCTAAAATCCTTATGGTTTCCCCTGTCGGTTATGCTGCTTCTTAGTGGAAGACTGGTAGAGTGGTATCAGTGACCTTTACAGCCTGCAGCAGTCGAACAGTTGACCAAGGGGGCAGTAGTGGGGGTGCGTCGAGACGTCAACATCATGTGGGGTCCCACAACAGAGGGGGCCAGGTCCCAGTTGACAGGGTCAATATTTTCCCTAGGTGGGCTGCACTTGCGAGGCGAGGTCTGGTCTCCACTTCATGGTTCGGCTTTGATGCAGTGGATTTTCCTCTGGGATTACTGTGTTTTGTTACGGGATATTTGCTAAGTCTCTTCGTCTGTCGGCCTTGTGAGCATCACTTTGAACTTAAACTTGCTCCTCCAGGTTCCAATAAGTGGTCGGGTCATGAAGTTCACTGATAGTCCTTTCCATATTGTGACGTAAATGGCGGTCCCGGCAGCAGGTTTGATTGTTTACTACCCCGCCTCGTTAATCATCTGAGGCATTAGTCCTAGAAGAGAGGGGATTATCACCGTTGCCTCATCCACGATCATATGCCTGGTTCCTGTGAGCCTTATTTGGCTTCTGACCCGTAGAAATCAATCAAGAAATCAGTGCTGAACAGAGATTGATGGTTGCCAGCAACCTCATCCTACAAGGTTTTTAAGCAGGTGTATGTGGAGACGTCATTCTCAGACCATAATATGCCCAGTGGGGTCAATACTCTGCCCCAGTGGCTATGAGGTTTTATCGATGGGTGTATTGTGGCCTTAGAATTTGACATAGATTGTCATTCTCAGAAAACGGGGTGCCCGATTCATTGCCTTCGGCCACAGTGGGCTACACATCATCAAGCAGGTTGAGTGTGGGCTGTTTGGAGTGGTTTGGTGACGTCGTCATCAGGGGAAGGGTGGCCCATTGGTGCATACTCTGACGCAGTGGGCTACACAATTCATCAAGCAGGTGTAGGTGTGGCTGTTGGAGTGTGATGGTGACGTCATTCTCAGACAGAAGGATGGCCCCCTTGGTGCATACTCTGACTCAGTGGGCTACACCATTTTATCAGCAGGTGTAGGCCAGGGGCTTTGGAGTGTGACGGTGGCATGTCATCCTCAAGACCCCCAAAGGGTGCCCATTGGTGCATGTGCTCCCTCCGTGGGTTACAATTAGGTTTATCAGGCAATGGGTTGCATAGAGTGTGACCGTGACATCATTCCTCAAGAACATGGGTGTTCAGGCGGTGTAGGTGCGGCCGTTGGAGTGTTATTGTGACGTCATTCTCAGGTCAGAAGGGTGGCCCATTGGTGCATGTGCCTACCCTCACTTGGCTAAGAGGTTCATCAGCAGGTGTATGTGTGGGCCTTAGAATGTGACTAGGTGTCATTCCTCGAACAATATGTGGCCCATTAGTGTCTCTTCTGCCTCAGTGAATGGGCTACACAATTTGTCAACATGTGTGGTGTGGCTGTTGAGTGTGATGGTGATGTCATCCTCAAGACAAAGGGTCCCATTGGTGCAAGTGCTCCCTAATGGGTTACAATTAAGGTTTATCAGGCAAGTGGTTGCGTGGACTTTGACGTGGGTCCTTTAGAATGTGACGGTGACATCACTCCTCAGAACAGAAGGGTGGCCCATTGGTGCATGCCTGCCTCAGTGTCTAATGAGGTTTCCAGCAGGTATGCGTGGGCTTGGGAGCGTGGCGGTGATGTCGCTCTCAGGATAATAGAGAGCCCCCATCATGCATGCTCTGCCCTCAGTACGGTGGGCTTACAAAATTTGTCTAGCAGGTGCATGAGAATGGGAGTACGACAATTACTACTGTGGTGTAGGAATTTTACCTGTTAAGAATGTTCACGTGGTGCTGTGTGATGGCTGAGGCTGGATGAAGGGTCCCCTCAGACAACCCAGTAACAAAGCATCCGATACAACATGTATTCGTTGATAGGTGAAGAACCTGCAAAAAAAAATTGTTAGAAAAGAGATGCAGGTAGGTCATCTTCACCACCAAATCATCATTAAATATATAAATATATGGAGATTAATTAGCTCAGTTGTGGAGCTCCAATTATATAGACCAAAAGGTTCAAATTCAACGGACGATCACCTTTGGTCAAGTCCTTTGGTCGAAGGCTCTAGTCTCGAATGTGCCCCGCACCCAACCCAGACAATATTGGGGACTTGTGGGAATCTGAATAGAATTTGCTCCTACCTACAGTGGGGAATGTCCGTTTCAATGATTTGGATAATATCTGTGAAGCACTCTGAAAATGTCTAACAAGTTGGAACCTGCTTATATAAGCACTCAATATCATTGTCTCTTTAGTTGGCTCCTGAGACAGGTGGGTGAAATGAAGGGCATCGTTTAAATATTCTACATCTACACCCTACGGGCAACGATGCATCCTAGCTCACAGATATGATGAGGGATAAAAGCTAAGATGTTGAAGGTAAGGAACATGTAATTTGTGAGGGGATGTCCGATGATGGTGTAAACGTGTTGCAATCATTATCTATACCTGGAATCACCTTTTTCATTTGTGGGAACATCCTAATGTAAGGCGAATCAAGAAAAAAATAAAAGGACAGTTCTCATCTTCTGTTTTTCTCAAGGAAAACCGAAATAACAGATAGTTGTTCACTGAATCAGTTACAGATTACTGTTCAAAACCAAAGAAACATGCATGGCATCATCATTGTCGTTGTATTTTGTTTGAAGTACAATGTAGAGTTGAAACGACTACAAATACGAAATGCAACCTGTGATATCAGTAGGAACCTCTGGAATATCTAAGTCCAATAAAAACAAGACTTTCAAAATCCTGTAGGCAGATGCACATTTATGGGCATCCGAATAAAACTCAAACAAAACTGTTCAAAAGATATGAATGATTAGTCTCATTCAATCTTGTGGGTGAACCACTCTCTGTTTCCCTGTGGGGGTAGTCAAATTTCAAATTGCAGTCCGGCCCTGTCAATCCTATGAGGAGCCCTCTGCTCATCATCCCATGACATCATCAATTTCAATCAAATTCATGTGGAGTAGATCGAATAAACTCAACAATGCGACATGCGAGAGCTTTCCAAATTCCATATGCCCTGCTTCTTCAACACCTGTGCTAGGTCCAGAAAGTATGTTCATTACCATTTGAACTCCAGGTCCGAGAACAGACACAGGTTTGCACCAGTTACTAGGAGTTTTTTGCTATTTTTTTGCCTTTTTGAGGAAATTCCTGTTTTATTCACTGACAAATTTTGAATATTTTTGTAAAAAACAGATCTATGCTTTATGCCCATGACTTGTTCCCAGTCATGACAGTGGTGATATAGAAATTTTATTTATAGCACGCTGCCTATCTAAGAATGCAAAACACCCACACTCCCCCACCCTTGGTTAGTTAACAAGGAACACGTTACATAGATGTTTCTAGTTGTTCAGGACGGTTCTCCCTCAATTTAATGGACGTCCACCAAAAAGGTTTGTAAAAAATGTCATATGATTGTGCATGGAAAATCATGCCAATCAAACTTTGTTTCATTTCATAGCATTCTCGGTTATAAAGTTTACAAATTTTTAAAGATCATGCTTTATCATTGCTAAGTTGGCAATTTTTTGCAAATTGGCAACATTCAATGCATCATATCTCCTATACCAATTTTACGAAACCTTTAAGGAATATTATCTTCTCCCTTGGTAAATATGACATACCTAAAAAGGTTGCCATTCGCGCTCGCCAAAATCACCAAATTCCAATGAAATTTGAGGAGCTATATCTCCCCAACCGAACCAGGCTATAACCTGGAACCAAGTGATCTTTGAATGATTTTTTATTCTCTTTAAACAGTTGTAACAAACCAAAAGGAATATTAATTTGGCTGCAATTTGCCTTTAAAAGCCCGACCAATTAAGCGTTTTGGAAGTGAACAAACAACCAAAGTGAGCTAGCTCAGCTTAAATTTTGATCGAATACGAGTGGCAATCCAAAACGGACAGAAAATTCCTGTTTTTTATGCTCAGGGGTTAGTTTGTAAAGATAAAAAGACATGTTTCCTGTAATTGTAATTGTCCTGCCCCATGGCAACTGTCTGCGAAATGAGGCTATCTCTATAGTGAATGATGCAATCGATGACTGGGGGTAATTCGGGAAATCTTGTTTTTTCATTCGATTGCTGTTTTAGGTTCCACTGGCAATATTTTGAATGTTCCGATCATGTCATATTGCAAACGCAACTAATGACGGCATCCCAGGCCACTCCTATTTCCTTCCCTTAAGCATTCACAAACAAGACAGCCTGGCTCAATGGCCATTATAGTGGCAAGGAAAAATAGCAACACTTGTTACTAATTCCGCTAAAGGGACAATGGTCCGCAAAAAATGAATTTTCTTCATTCATCGACTATTTTGGTACATTACGTTAATGCATCCACCAAAAAACTAATTTGATTCATGGTGTGTACTGCATTTCATTGTGCCAGGGTTCAAATAATGCACTGGCCAGAACACAGCACAAGCCGCGTCCAAATATTGTTGAACAAGCAACGCCTGAAATCAAGCAACGACGCATTGGCCAGAACCGGCACATGAATATCTAGAAAAAAAAAAAGGCATCAAGGGGCAGGAAGCGCGTTTTCTTATATACCACGCGCTAACAACCGTCACGCGCACAACTGGCTTCAGAGAACGAAGCGTGATTGCATTGTTTCGGTACAGGTTCCTCTGTAGTATTTTAGACGCACCGCGCAAAAATCGGAACATGCGCAATCTTCCGTCAGATGCTTGATTTCAGGCGTCCATCTAGCGGAAGGTCCCTTGTGCTCCATGAGAGGCCCTCTTAACAAGTTAAAATCCCATTTTTACTGCTTTGGAGTCATTTTTGGCAATTTAAACGACCATTTGTATCTTCGATAACATTTCCCAACAAAATTCATGAGAAGTTGTTTTTCAGTGCTATTGTACTTCACAACTGAGCTTATTTCGCAGCATGACCCCCCCCATCCCCCCGTCTCATTGCTCACAATACCAATTGTTTTTTCTGTCAGTTGAGAATAAACGAGGCTTTCGATTAAGGCTATGTCAACCTGTATGATCTTTTTTCATTACTATATCTATGTTATCATCCATACCAAGACCTCAGAAGTCACCCCTGATTCTTACCGAAAATACAAAAAACCAACACAGTAGATTGGAAATCTATCTAATCAGGACCTCAATCCTGGTGCGAATTGCAGGCTTTGCCTTCTTTGACCCAAGTGAAGCTTGATTAGCCCTTAAACGGACCACTGCAGGCTTGGTTTACCACAACGGTCTAATTGTGGGAAACCCTATTTCAATACTATGTTCCAATGTGGAGTTATTGGCCTTCAAAGTTTGAGCCATCAGGCAGCGAAACTGGGGAGAATCCCAATTGCGCAATAATGCATGACGTCACACATGGACAACACAAGGAATTATATTATGGTATTTGAATCTTTCGTCCGTTGAATAGTCCACATTTATCAGAATCGGTAGTCTTTCTCTCAGCAAAGTAACTATCACCCCCTTCCCACCTACTACGCAATCCTCTCCCATAGACTAATGGTTTTTCGAAGTGAATAATGTTTTTTAATTTCAATAGAAAACAAAGAATGTTTGCAGGTTGTGCAAGTATGACATTGATTATCTTTGCATGATGGGATGCAATTTGATCTTGCACAATAAACATGCTTCACAACACACAAACTTCAAATGACTATAAACCTGTAAGCAAGTCCTATGAACTCCTGGTTTGAACTGACGCATGTTATTTTTTTAATCATCCAGCTATTAAATTAGCCCCTGAATAAATCATCCTGCAGTTGCCCTTTAACAATAGGGATTATCTACTATGCATCCACCCTGTACCAACGAGTACTAGCCCCTCGGCATTGGTATTGGGACGGTCCCACATTCACTGGAGGGCTACCTAAGGGGAGGCACATGCCTCTTAGTGCCTATGAGGGAACTGCTCTAATTTGAGTGAGTGGCACAAAAACATCTCGGGGTATTGGGTGGGAGATCACGTAAGTAGATAGACAGAGCATTGATTGATCAATCCTACTACATTGTGGATGAGAAGAGTTGCACAAGCTACAACCACAGGATTTTTTGTTTTTATATACTGTGATTGGTGGCATTTTCAAGGTTCGTCCTGGCACATATCAGGATTTTTACTGTCCCGACTTGATGATTTTCTGCAGGAGGCTCAGCGGCAGGGTCCGTAAGTGAATCTGACCAGAGAGCTGTCAAAGAAAATCAAATTAGGTTTTGTTTTCATGTCAAGTCGTTGCCACATAAAAATTTAGTCATTCCCTCAACTCCCTAGAGATTTACCTACTGTCATAAATTTTGCTCTCGCGGAGAACTGAGCATCCATCATTGCAGTTCCAAATATATATTAACCTCCTCCGGAAACACATTTGCTCAGTCGCTCTTGATTATACCTTGGACAAACAGATCATGCCCAGACTGTCCATCCCGATATAATAGAATAACTATTTTCCCATATAATGTTTATTTGTAATTAGAATGAATCAGACAGTCAGACGGTGAATTGTCTTATGCATTTTTCATTTGCACACTGTAGAGTAAATATAAGTTATTATTCTTTTACATTATTCGAGTGAAGTTCTTTGTTCGTTCAACGTGTCATTGTGGAAAACTAATGCCTAACGTTTTTTTTATCACTGTGAGCGCCAGCCTCCCAAGCAGAGGGAGTCTGCACAGCCAACAAAACCTGGGGAACATGGCTAATTGGAAACACAGGGAGTTAATTTAATGGGTACTGCAAAATAATCCTGGTTGAAAAGGCTATCCCTACTGGAAACAGTAAGAATTTTTATGTGGCTCACCACAGATGGATTCGAGACACATTGCATGCACAACCCATATACAGGTAGAACGGTGTAATAGTCCCCTTTTAGCACTACAAACTTGATCAATTGCTTGGAACACCCACGGTCCTACATTAGGGTGATGTATTAGAAACCCTATGCTTCCCCCACACAATGTAGAATCTGAGACACCAAACACTGCCATAAGCAACGCTGTTGGTCGTATTCAACCTTGCAACGAGGAAGGGGGGGGGGGGGTCTAGCAAGGTGAAGTCTAGTAAATTTAGTAGCATCGAGGATCGCTTATTTCTAGGGCCCTGTGTCGGGTATTGGCCGAGTACGTGTTCCACACTATTGGCCAAGATTGTAGCTCTCAAATAGACTGGATTACATGAGTGTAATTGGATCCATAGAGCAGTAGGGAGGGAGTACATAGTATTCGTTGACCCTACTCCCTGATGTCACGAAAAAAAGTGTGATGACGATTAGACTTACAGTTGTCAAGTTATTAGCATTTTAGAATTTTGCTTCCAAGCCTTGCCCACTCATGAATATTAATTAGATAGGCACCAAGAACATTAGGGACCATCTACTCATCATGGGGAGTCCACCACCCAAGTATGGGGGCAAAACTGTTTTTCCATCTTGTACTTATTGTGTTCACCAGAATTTTGGGGAACAACAGTACAATACCAAAGTATTTGTTGGCAGTCCTCACTGATTAACCAAAACAAGTTGCTGAAAATAGGCCTACGGTGATCGAGATATCAGTAATTTTTGATTTTGTTCTAAGCAATGCCCCCTCATGAATATTATGAGCGGAACCAAACTGAACCAAAAATAATGGGGACTCACTGTTCCTTTGAGCGAGGTACCTAATCCCCATTGCCATTATGAGGGGCAGGCAATTGCCATGTTAGCAACTGCATGTTAAAGTACAATGTCATGCACGATCATCTTCAAACTGGCACAGATGAAAAGGGGACATTCAAAACCCAACAACCAAAATTTGGCAATTCTTGCGTGTTCCTTGTTGAGTTATATAATTCAATTGATGCCCTATACTAATGACTCCCCAGAGAAAACGAGCAAAGGGGGGAACGTTCACTTACTTTACACAATAAATGCTGATATTTTGCACCATTATAGCAGAAAAATATTAGTTAATATTCATAAATGAATTTATGAAATTATTCCTTCACATCTTGTGAACAAATTTGTAAGTTATCAAATCCTATTGTTAGTTTTTTTGTCACTAGGTTGGTAAAATATAGTTCTGGACTGACTTTGTGTTACAACAGGTCTCCGTTTACTCTTGGACGTCCAGAGGGAACATGGCACAATAGCAGAATTGTGTCCTTTTTCACACTCTAATCGGGGGCGAATTCTTACGAGGTTTGGGTTTCCTAAATATTACTAGATATAAGAACCAAAATTGCAGAAGCTACGTTTACATGCCCTTGTACTGTCACTACCCAGCAGAAGCCATCACACCAATGAGGCATTGTCTTATTCTGTGTCCTGGCGAATTTTAGCCTTAGCAGTGATAGTGCAGTATCCAATCCTGGCACCCTCGCCTGGAAACTGTACTATAAACCTATACTGCTTCGAAACAGCATAAATATTTGCAGGGCATAATTAACAAACTCAAATGAATTAGCACTGTAGCCGAATCATTTGTCCAGTTTTGATTATCCTGGCAAACATTGATGTAGCAATTATAATTTCATTATCAAGTAAATAGCAAATCAATGTTCATAGAATTTGAATTGTGAACAGAAAACTGTTACTAAGGAGGCGCTCTTTCCTCTTTAAGGCAAGCCACTTACGCCAGTTATAAAAGATGCACTGTAATTCCTGAGCCCCCTGATTCTGGACTGTTCACTGGTACATACCCGACAAGGCAGTCGTTCCACTGCTTTAGGACTTCGGCTTTCCGACAACCGTCGTACTCAGCCAGGGTCCAGTATTTTCGTTAAGAAGGCCCGCGTTTCATGCACACGGCGGGCGGGCGGAGCGTCTAAATCGCTCATCGTTATTTTCAACTGAGCCGTTTTCCATGCACTGCGACGGTCTGGCGTGCGGGGGGGTGTTTCCCCTTGAATCGGTCATGTAGCGATTTTTTTTCCGCCCACCCGCGTGTCCGCGTGTAATTTTTGCATCAATTCCGGGGATTTCCTGCAATCTTACCGGCTTGAAGCCGGATAATGGAGAGTAGAGGACAATTTTAGGTTCAAATAATGTGTTCCAAACAACATTCATAAATGTTTTCATTCAATCCAAACCTAGGGATGAGATTTCCATACAGAATTTGGTGTCTATATTCAACGGCTAGAACAACCTTTTGACACATATTTACATGTTTAAACGATGTGATATGTCAAGTATTTGTTAATTAAATCTCCAAAACCTGTCAATTGTGAAGTTTTAATGGTGGGCCATGATCGTGTGACATTCAAACATGGTTTTTCACAGAAATGAACACCGGTGTTTGGGTTTAAACACAAGTATGCGTCGGGTGTTTGAACACAACGTAACACGACAACAACGACAATGACAACAACGACACCACAACAACGGCAACGACAAGGACACAACAACAACAATAATAACAATAATAACAATAATAACAATAATAACAATCTTAAACTAACATATTAATAATAGTAGGCTACACGGTTTCTTATATCGCGCATATACACACTAAAGTGAGAAGAGGTGCGGGACTCGAGAAAACGCCCGCCCGCCCCCCGTGTGCAAGGAAACGGAGTCTTCCAAACGCCCGCCCGCCCACAGTGCATGGAAACCGCAGCTTTAAAATCCACTTTTACCGTCTCCTCCCCTCCAAAGCTTTGCACGCCATTATAAGTAGTTGCTGGTTTCTCACTCGATACGAAAGTTAATTAGAACGAAAACTTTTTCAACGATCGATACCTAAATCCACTGTAATAATCCAGCCTTCCAGGCACGAAAGTACTCCCGAAATATTGATTGAGGAGAAAACCTTCTTCACAACAATATTAAAAATAAGTCTACCCAAATCCAGGCACGAAGTACTCCAAGTTATTTCACAAGTGCCAACTTTTCTCACAAATTAATCGACGACCGTGGCATGTAAGTAATATAATCCATGCACGCAATTTCCGAAGTCATTGACCGTGTGTACCGTGTACATACGTTCTATACTGCTGAGCTCTACTGTTAAAATAGCAGTGCAGCTTCCGCCCATCCCATGCACAATAACATTAACAACACATCACTGCAGTAGAGTGTATCATGCTGAAAACCACTGACACCGCGCCCGCCCGTACCAGTGTAGTCAATGAAGCGGGTTGCTAACATAATGTATCGGTTGTTGTATTGGTTCGATCTACGGTCTTTATAAACAATATCACGAGCCTGGCCAATGAACGTCAATTAAAAAGAATTAGTAATAAATCTGGTTTCAGTGATAAACTGCGTCTGAGGAATGTGTGACGATCGATAGTGTATTGTGCAATCGGGGAAATTTGAGGTAAACGTTACTTCCGTAACCAGAAAGTGATTTATCAAAGAGCTATTCAAGTAAAGAAATGATTCGCGTCAGTGTCGTATTGGCTCGCAAAGTGCGATGCGAACCCGGTTAAATTATGCCCTGTTTTGTGCGAAAAAAGTCAGGCTATGTGTACCTGGATTAATAAAATTATACCAACATGTACAATGAAACAGGCCAGATTTTAATTTGGACATAATTAGGTGGCACAAGGTGCTGAATATATACACAACAGAATATCTAATTTCAACACTACGACTGACCTGAAAGTGAGGAAGGAGATCATATTTCTTCGCCATGCGACATATCGGGAAGTAAACCAAGATTTTAGTTCTGGTTTTGGGGTTAGCTTACCGTAGGTACAAGATGAAGTTCCAGCCATCTCTCACAGCTGCTCACCAACTCATCCACCAACTTTTGACGGGAAAGACAAATAGACTGAGTTGGTTCTCGTACTGCTAGTCTTGTTTCTGTTAGGCTTTTTTTCATGGTATACTTGCCGAGCAGAGAATCTTCCGCTCCTCTAGGTTCCAAGAAATTTGTCGGGTCCAGATTTCACTGATAGTCCTTTCGGATGAAGACGTAAAATGGCGGTCACAGGCGCCGGTTGGGATTGGTTACACCATGCCTTGATATCATCGAGGCTATTCTGAGCACTAGTCAAGAAGAAGGCAAAGTTATTACCGGTGTTCAGTCACGATCAATTTGGCCAGGGCCTAGATGGCCTAATTGACTTCCGAACCCAACGAAATCAAATCAAATCAAATAGGCACGAGTGAAGTGAAGGCAATAACGTGGGCAGCGTTATGATATCTGCACACAGTGCGGGCACACATGTTTCCCATCATAACTTCTGAGCACCTGCAGTATAGAAAAACATGGTTTTAGGCAGGAACGGCCTCAACAGAACGCCAGATTGTCATGAAAAGAGAAAAAAAACATGTGTGCATCGGTGTGGCATGCCATCCAGTGGATGATGATGAGAGGAAACTGAAACACAGTATCCAATAAATGGCCCCCCAAATAAACTTTTAATACCCTCTGGGGTGTGGCTCACAGAGCGTGCACCCTATGCGTATGCATTACCCCAGTTATTGAGTGTGACACCACATGCATGCCAAGTGTTCAGAGTGTGACGCCACATAATACAGCATGTCCATACTCCAAGTGTTTGAAGTGTGAGGCAATACACACAAGCATGCCCAAAGTGTTTGAAGTGTGATGCCACATACGTACAAGATGCCCAAAAAGTGTTTGAAGTTGTGATGCCACATACATACAAGCATGCCCATAGTGTTTGAAGTGTTGATGCCACATACACACAAAACACCCAATGCCCAAGTGTTTGAAGTGTGATGCCACCATACAAGCTCCCAAATTGTTTGAAGTGTGATTCCATAATCGTACAAACTGCCCGTAGAGGTCCGAGGTCCAACGTCGACATGCATAGGTGCATGCCCAAATTGTGACACCACATGTATCCCATAAGTGGTCCTGATTGTGATGCCACAACATATACGTGTATCCCGTATCAGAGTGTTATGCCACACACCTAAGTGGCATTCCCATTGTAATCAGAGTGTTTGCCACCAGCCCATGCAATGTCATAGTGGTCTGAGTGGTGTGACACCACATGTATGCCCCATGAGGTGAGGGGTGCACACACATAAATGCATTGTCCCATAGTATCAGATTGTTATGTGCCCACACTAAGTGGCGATGCCATATATCAAGAGTGTTTATGCCATTGCATGTCATCGTGGTCTGATTTGACCGCCACAAGTGTTGCCCATAGTGGTCTGACGTGTTATGAAAAACATATGTTCATGCCCATCTTTCAGATTGTTTGGCCACAAAGCAATTTCCATAGTGGTCTGAGTGTGACACCACTGATGCCCATACGTGGTCTGAGTGTGATCCACACACATAGGTGTCATGCCCATAGTAGCAGAGTGTTATGCCACATGCCATGTCATAGTGTTCTGTGTGTGAACACCACAATGTGCGTCCCATAGTGGTCTGATGTGATGACAGAATCACATGTGCATGCCCATAGAGTTCAAGAAGTGTTGCCACATGCATTCATAGTGGTCTGAGTGTGACACCACATGTATGCCCATAGTGGTCTGAGTGTGATGACAAATAGATGTGCATGCCCATAGTATCAGGTGTTATGCCACATGCATGCCAAGTGTTTAGAGTGTGACACCACATGTATGCCAGAGATGGTCGAGTGTGATGACACACACGTAAGTGCATGCCCATAGTGTCAGGGTGTTATGCCACATGCATGTCATAGTGTCGGAGTGTGATAACACATGAATTTGTGTATGTTCATGGTAAACACCACATTTATGCCCATAGTGGTCGGAGTGTGATGCCACTTGCACAGACACATGGCCCATTGAGGCCGCTCACGTGAATGCAGTCCGGCCTCAATTTCGGGACTTTTGGAAAAGCTGTCACGAGCTGAAGTCAGCAAATTCAATACAGTATGAGGCGGCTGAGAAAAAATATCAGCGTTACAATGCTCACTCTCTCAGACAGGGGTGACACCACATGTATGCCCTATGGTCTGGTGTGATGCCAACAAGTAGTGATGCCATAGTGTTATGCAACAGCAGTCTAGGGGTCGGGAGTGTGGACACCACCTGTATGCCCATAGTGGTCTGAGTGTATGCCACACACGTAAGTGCATCCCATAGTGTAAGGGTGTTATGCCACAGCATGTCATCGTGGTCGGAGGTGTGACACACATGCATTTTGTATGGTTCATAGGTAACACCACATGTATGACCATAGTGGTCGGAGTGTGATGCCGCTTGCATAGACAATGGCCCATTGAGGCGCGCATGGTGGATACAGTCCTGGCCTCAATTTCTGGACTTTGGAGAAAAGCTGTCATGAGCCGTGAAGGCAGCAAAGGTGTGAAGGGGCCGGGGGGGGCTTGAGAAAAAATATCAGCGTTACAATGCTCACTCTCAGGACACGGGATGGACACACCGAACAAACATTGGTTTAACATTTGTAGCTTCCAGTTCAGTGATCTAGTACAAACCTAGCTTGAAGGTCAGTGCATCCCAGGAGAAATGCAGAACGCAGGACCCAGACCCTGCATACTTGGAGGCATCCAGCGCCTCAGGCTACAGTTGCCGAGTGCCACGCAAACAGCTGGGAGAAACAAATTGGACATGTAAAAAAAAAAAAATCAGATGGAGATAAAATGTGATAATTTAGAAAATTTTGTGGAAGTAACACGAATGTAGCATCGACTGCACCTTTCGTCGTAAGACATTTTACCAAATCTACAACAACTGAGTTACAAGTTAAACCAACTATGTCAACCAATGTGTAAGACATTTTTAACTTGAATGTAATTTTTTTTCTAGGATCATCTTCTATGCAACCATTCCTACTATTTTCTGTGTCTTATTAGCCATACCTCTGTAGTGACAAAGCGAGTCCCTAACTTTGAGCTTCAGCTTGGCATGCCCGCCGTCTGGGCCCTACCACTGCGCAGGGTGGTCCAACCTTCCTCTCGGGCTGGGCAGCGGCCCTTCCCCTCTGAGGTGATAAGGGTGCGGCTGAGGGTACGGTATTGGCTGCTGTAGTGGGCTCTGGCTGACGAACCGGCCACCGTGGCAGACAGAGGGACCCGGGAATACAGCGGACAGGTGGGGCTCAGCACGGACCCTACGGAGGTTAGATCGGACAGGACGGACGACTCTGTATCTACGACGGTGGAGCTCCCAGCTCGAACAAGGAGGAAGGAGTAGGTCTGGGGTAACACAATGGTTGAGCGGGCAAAGATTGTACCCACATCACAAGTTCATAGGGTCAATAAAAAGTCTGAGAATTAATTCCCCCCACATTCAAGACTTGAAAAGGGTGACTTGCCAAAGCAGAGGGTCCGTGATGTGCAAGGCTCGCAAAGGGTGCAGCCTGGATATGCCGTGATTTTCCGCTACAATACTTCACCAGGTACACAGAATAATGCCACGCCATCTGGCAGCACTTCGTTGGGAAGGTAGTAAAAGGGTAATTTCATGCAGATGGTGCCATTGGCGATTGCATTCATCGTTCTGTTGTGTTCCGGTCCCCATACTGAATGACCAGCAACAATGGACAGGTACCTACCCAAACCAAAACACCGGGGTAGAAAGTTGATGTCGTATTCCATTGTCCATAGCATATGCATGGGTCTCTCCTTTTCGAAAATAGAAACCTCAGCAGTTTCCAGTTCTTTGACTGGGAATTGTGGACTGTGTAGTATGATTTAAAAAAAAGATTCCCAGGGGTCATGAGCATCTCAGAAACAAACTACCATGTATGAGCTGAGTCATTAGGCATGTCAGCTCGGACATAAACAGACGGCAGCATGTTGGATGTGGATATTTCAGATTTTTTTCTGCTATTTCAGATTCTTGTCAGTTTCTGTCTATGCACGTTATCCTTCCACATACTTAAGCTTACAGTTGCCATTATGGCCACTTAGGTGGAAGTGGAAAGGACAGGGACGAACTGCAGAAGATACACACTTGAATGTATTGTGTCTGGATGAGGTGCCCTCAGCAAGTCGCTAGCCTCTTGAAAGAGCGGTTCATGTTTTCATCTCGGATCAGCTGTTCCAAATCTATACACACACACGTACAGAGACGTACTAAAAAATCGGAGTGTCAGGCCAAAGCCTTGCCAGAACGATATGTTGGTATCATAGGGCAAGATATATACCAAAGAGGAATGGCCCTCTACTTGTCAGAATGGCTTCATATATCCTCGTTTGAGGAGCGGCCGTCCGCCGGGAGGACCAGGCGATTCTGTGCGGGTCATACCCAAGACTTGAAAAATGGTACCGGTTGCCTTCTCGGCTGGACGCTCAGCACAATGGACTGGAGCGGGAGAAAACGGGGTAGGCAATTGCCAGTCTGGGGGTGACTACCTTAACCCCAACATCAAGTACCACCCAAAGATGGCATTGCCTATTATTCCGTGTACTGGTGAGGGATTCGCAGCTATCAATAGGTACAGTATCCATGTCTGCCCCTCGGGGCTGGGGCCTGAAATAGGTTCGGTCCTCAGCTCGGCCTATGCCATAAAAAAAAAAAAAAAGACTACTAGATCCCAGCAGCCTGTGGTGATCACTCACTGGATAGGGGTACTGGTACTGCCTCTCAGCCACGACCAGTTGCTAGAGGTGTTGTGTTGGTTAGTTTTGGCACCATCAACTAATCTTTGAGCATGTTAAATGTATGACCACAGTGAGGGCTCTGTTCATCTCTCAGGGCCCCGCTTAACTCAACAAAGCCAATGGCCTCGTGCTCTATCTATGGACCGAATTCTGACTCACTTGATTTAAAACCTTGATTTTAATAGTGCCTGTGATTTGAAATTTCATTGGGATTGTGAACAATGGTACACAATATTTTCAGATAAATTGGGAGTACCCAACTTCCAATAAGAAAATAAGGGGAGGATGAGGTGTTGGTGTCTATAGCATACTACAGTCCTGTTCAAGGAGGTAGGCAGCTGCCCAGCCCAGCGGCGGCTGTCGTCCTCCTCTGAATGGCAGTCCGACTTTTTTTTTTTTTGTTTTTTTAATGATATACGTTGCGGAAGGCAGTGGATCAATCCTATTCGAGGACAGCAAGGGTGCAGACCTGGATACTGCACTGGTTGTCCAGCTGCGAATCCTTCACCAGGTACACGGAAATATGAAAGGCAATGCCTCTTGGCGGGTGGCCTCAACTGTGGGATGGGGTAATCACACGCAGACGGCAACTCGCCAATTGCCTTCCCCCGTTTGGTCCCTGCTCCAATACATTGTGCTGAGCGGCCCAGCGAGGAAGGCAACAGGTTCAATTTTGAAGTCTTTGGTAGACCCGACCGGGATATCGAACCCCGGTCTCCCGGGGGTGGAAGGCCGAGCTAACCACTGTGCCAAACCATCGGTTGGTCAGTTGGACCTGACGACATTGCAGTTGCCTCCCACATTCACTTCGCATTACCTGTGCAAAGCTGGCTTATGGGCAAGGAGAGGAATGGGATACGTGAAGATTTCATCGCAGTAGGGCTTCAGCGCACTAGGTGGCTTAAAGCTCAATATTGGCCCTCTCCTTTCTTCTCGGGTGATGATTGCGGGCTGGTTGGGCACTGCTGTGATGATGAGATTGGTCTCTTCACCGTGGGCAGATGGGGTGGTGAGCATGCCGGTCGTGTATGACTGAAGTGGCCAGGATTATCGCTAGATCAAATGGGATTTGTAAAACAATAAGTGTTCAACATTAGGTTGTTTACACCTTCAGAATTCATGTCCTAATCACTCCATTGATTAATAGCAGACTCTCACAAGATGTCCAACATGATGTGAGTCAGTACAGTAGGGTCCTCATGCAGGTTAGTTCGCAGGTCTCGCTGCGTGTTCAGCTGGTCTTTCTCGGTTCTACTGGAGGCTCTCTCAGCAATCTGAATTGCTCCTGATATCGGTATAACGGGCTAAACATGCTTGTACCAGTCATGTTCGCTGAGTCGAGGCCGGCCTTGGGCCGAATTTGCATGGCCTCGGCCGGCCCGTTTTGGTCGAGGCCGCCATACACACAGTGTACAAACTCAAGAAATGTGTCGGCCGGAATCGGCTTGGCCGGCCTCGACTACATCCCTGGTCATGTTCCTGTTATGAGACTAGACTGTGTGAGCTCATGAGTGAGATTCAATCGACATAGGGACACTCAGCAAGCGTGTTTAAACTAATCCAAATGCATTGGAGATTGTAACATTAGACAATTGAAGCATCGAGAACAAAGGAGTACCTACATGTAATTAGCATTTATGAGTCTTGTAAACCCTATAGAGGCCTTTCAAAAAATGGTCGAAACACTATGGTACATTGACAAAAATATATGGTAGGAAATGGAAGGCAAGTGTGATGTTGAAGGGTGGGGGCAATGGGTCAGTCAGTTACCCTTGCTTAACGGTTTTAAAGTCCTCGAGACGGACCGTCCTAATAAAAGCGATCATGATCCGAGATTGCCGTCGTGCAGTGCGCGTCTATTAGAATGAATACGGTATTTGTAGGACTGTTCCCAATATATCAGGGAAGGGTACGCAGATGGAATATTGTGCATTGCCCAAGGTAGAGGAAACTGGAAAAGACGGCCGAGGCACCACAATGGAATGGTTCAGACTTTCAAATTCCTTAACAAGTTTTTTCTCATTACCTGTCAGTATATTAAACCACATTCTGGTTGTAGGGCTCGTTCAAGGCTTTCACTGCCTGAGCCGTCCCGAGTAGGTCTCCCCGAGGGACTCTGGGGCCTCCACCCCCGATTAGGGCTCCACCTGTTCCTTGATGCGTTTACCTCGGCGATGTGGAGCTGTGGGGCGACAGGCAGTGGTCAGTTACAAAAAAAAAAAAATTATTATATATATATTGTTTATGGGATACTTGGCTGAGCAGTGGATCAAACGCATTCAAAGACCCTGCAAGGATGCAGACCGGATACTGCACCTTTGTCAGCTGCGAATTCCTAACCAGGTACACGGAATGAGGCAATGCCTCTTTGGCGGTTCCTGGGGGTCATCACCGCAGACGGCAACTGCCAAATTGCCTACCCGCTAGTTTTGTACTGAGAATCCAGCGAGTAGGCAACAGGTACCATTTGGTAATGACCCGACCGGGAATTGAATCCCGGTCTACGTGTGGAGGCCGACGCTCTACAAACTGTTGCCAAACCACTCGGCAAATAATTTGTACTCACCACATTTCTAAAATGTCTATGGATGTGGCTATCAGAGAAGGGAATAAGCACTATGGTGATTTCATGGCAGGGATGGGGACGAGGTATTGAGAGCCCTGCAATGGTAGCTTGAGAGTTGAGACCTAAGTGTGTCTTCAGAATGTTCCGTATTCTCCCAATGGACAGCGTGACAGGGGCAAGCTTATGTGGCTTTCCAGGGTCACTATTTTTGCGGGCTACAAAATCAGTCAGTACCAATCAATAAACGTTACGTTCCTGCCCTACATATATCGCTTTTCAACTTGCGTAACAGGTGTTGTTGTCCTGCCAAAGTCACACATTCACCACCTTTTATTAGGAGGGCCAAACGGGGTTAAGAATTCCTCCTCCAAAAATCTTCAGTGAAATTATTGCTCTTCACTTTTTTTTACCAATTCATTAGGCATGTTATCAGCTATGTTCAGCAGTGCGTGGAACTTTAGGTTAGGGAGGCCCAGGGAAGTATCTACTGTAAGGTGTACACTCACTCTGCATGGCGTTCTCCCATCTATGACCACACCCATGAGGGACCATGAGATGGCGGAGTAGGGGGATCTTGCAAAGCTCTGGAAAAAAATACAACATAACTGTTTAAGTATGCTTGCCAAGCTGTCTGCCAATGAGTTCTAGTTCTGTATTTTCCCACGGAAAAAAAAACAAACAAATTTATAAGCAAAATATTATAGACTATTGAATAGACTATTGTAAACCATTTTTTTTTCTCTCTACGATTTTTGTGGAAAACTGGCGGAGGGACTTCAATATGGTAGTGATCATATGTGAAAACCAACCTCAAATACCAATATCCAGTAGTACCTGTACCTGCATAGTATCCCCGAAATTGTATTGTATGTCATTATTTGAAAAGTGGTGCCTCCCTGGTGGCCACCAAATTATCCTGCCATGCGTCCTAATTCTATTGCATTTGTGGCACGTGAAATAAAAACCAATTGTGTTCAATCATTGAACCAAGAAGCCAATAGACTTAGTTGATTCCTGACTCATTCTGCAAACTATGGCCAGACCAAGAGCAAAGGGGGAATTGATCAGCTCACCATGAGGAAAATATGACATTCCCAATCTTATTCCAAAAAATGGAAACTTATTGATTGAAACATAGGGTTCTTGTACCCCTATAAAAAAAGCTACATAACTAAATTTTTCAACTAAAACTCAGACCAAAACATCCCGGACTTGTGGTGATTACAAGGATCTTCCAACTTCGACCTCTGTTGAAACTCAGCTGACCGGCTCACTGACCAAGAAACAAGGGCGCTCACGTACTATCTAACAAGTTATAGGCTTATCCAACTAGGCGCGGTTCGGTTATGTTTACGGTAATTTTTTTTCAAGATTTCTACAGTGTTGATCAGAAAGCCACCCTCCTAATTTCAACGGAATTAGCAAAGCATGCTGTTTTTTCCCAATGTTCACAAGGAATTTATGCCTTAGCTGCTGGTGAGCATACAGCTGTAGGTGGTCTCGAATGCACAAAATAATCAGTTATTGTTCGAATTATGTGAGAACAATTATCAAGATCAAACTTACATCCATTCAGGTGGAGTTCAATTATGGTGGATTTGAGTGAAATTGGTCAAAATATAGATTATCAACGAAAAAAAATTTCAATTTTTCACCAAAAATGATATCCTAAAAAATCTAACAAAAAACCATTAGGGTCCTATTTATCTTCATGAGAAGCTTACACAGACACCGAAATTCCAACTTGATCAGAACAAGCATCCCGAATTATGTTATCACAAGGTTTTTCCAGACTTTGAGCCTCTCGACCTCAGATGACCTCTGACCTGAGGCTGAGCCAAAACAATAGGGTTCATGTACTCATTACGGGGAACACATACCAATTATGAACTTCGTCCGTCCAGGTAGATGAGTTATCTGAAGTTTATGAGCTGAAATTGGTCAAAAGTTTGATTTCTCACATAATTCCTATTTTTACCCAAAATCTCCCTAAATACATTGAAAATGATAAGGTTCTTGACTTCTTGTACTCCTTACCAGAAAGCTACAAACCAAATTTTGGCTTGATCGCACCAAGCGTCTGGACTTAACTGTAATGATGTTCACAAGGATATCACAGTTGATCTCTGGTACCTCAGATTACCTTTAACCTGACCCCAAAACCAATAGGTTTTTCATCTCCTCATCATGGGAAATACCATACCAAGTATGAACTTCATCAGGTTAAGTTGGTTGAGTTACTTTGTTCACAAGATGAATTGTCCAAAAAATAATATTCTTCACAATACATTTCTATTTTTTTCACCAAAAGTGACTGCATCTAGAACCACACGATTGGTTGTCGTACTTCCATACGAAAGTTATATATATACACAACGAATTTCAACTTGATCAGACCAAGCATGATCGCCCCATATGCAAGAAGCAAGTTAACTTAATTGATCTTCATAGGCCTAACTTGGGGTTATTCATCATGTCCCCGATTTTGAATGGTATGCTCAAAGGGCGGTTACAGTAAGTCTAGTTTAACTAACCCGAGTTAGGTAACACTGCTGAAGCTAACGTAGCACTATTCTGAGTATCACTGGCTTCAACTCCCTATTCGCCCCTTGGAAATTCTATTTTTTAGACTCATCGGACACTCCATCTGCTGCCTCTGGCTCACAGATAATTTGGTACAATGTCATTTATCTGTACAGAAATTGTTCCCTTTGTCATTTTGCATAAAACACCTTAGCAGTTTTTAGTATGACTGAACGTAGTACAGCGAGAGGGCTGAAGAACTGGGATGGGGAATAAAATTTCATCTTTTCGAGCATTAAGAAAACGTAGAGACCATAGAGATTATATGAAATGCCTGTGGAGTAAAACTGAAAGAAGCCTAAATTAGATAGTAACTTTCTACTCACCCCTTCCCTTTTCAGGGTGTCATGATCATATCTACAGCGATACAGAAAAGATGCGTAGGGTGAACTTTAGTTGACTCCTGTTGAGGCTATGTACTGATTATAGTACAGTACTACCAAAGTTGGATCACACTATGCCATGTTTTATCCAATTAACCACAAAGGTTATGAATTTCTCTGTCATACGGAATAATGTTACTTGTTCAATCAACCCTTCTCCTTTCCCTAAAGTCCTATCACTTGTTTGCGTCCCAGCCCGCCTCCTTTTTTCGGAGGATTCTGGATTTTTTTGTTTATTCCCCATTCAGTCCATCCACTTTTTTTGAAAAATCTTTTGGAAGTCTAACTCCATGTAATCAGTTTGCTCTTGATGAAGGAACAATTTGAAGCATTGTTTTAGGTTAGTCGACCCGGTATAACCATAAATAAAAAGGAAAAAAAGGGCCTCCTCTCTGAGAAAGGTCAGTGACAAAACCCTGCTTCGCCCACTTCTTTTCCACCCTGTTTAAGTCTCATGTTATTTCCCATGTTGCATTTCACCTAGAATGGGTATTATTGCAATTTCTGGTTTTGAATTACTTACTTCGAGCTACATGTGGGACACCCATCTGGTAATATAAACATCTTGATAAGCCAATGTCAAACAACAAAAAAAAAATGCCGCCTCCTCCTCATTTTCGAAGAAGCCGACGCTAAACATGTTTTTATTTTTACTTGGCTAACACAAAGTGCCCCTATGAAATGAGTTTTGCTACGTTGGCCTATCCGAGTGAAATCATGAAACATACCTGGAGAACTAATACCAGCATACCAGACCATAAATGTGAAAATGATGAATCAGTTTGAAGTGTCATTAGTTCACTGTTTGACCCAGTTTGATACATGACTAACTAGCCTAGTTTGAACTGAGGACCGCACACCACGTACTAAAAACAATTTCGCAATGATATTACTGCCGGGTCTATATATATATATATATATATATATATATATATTATATATATATATATATTATATATATATATAATATATATATATATATATATATATATATATATATATAATATATATATCTATATATATATATATATAGCATAACTGGTCGTGAGTGAACGAGCAGCCTAACCTAGAGCTACAACCCCAGTTTTACGAATTCATTTGATAGAAACGGTGAAACAGAAACAATACCTGCAGTAAGATAACACTGCTTTGGGCGCAGTTGGCGTCGACGTGGTAAAAATGGAAGTTTACCAACACCGTCTGTTGTAGAACCTGAGTCATACTTTTCTTCGAAAAGTGAAAAATCACTCAGTGAAACTCTTCACTACATTCTACCCGCCTCTCTCTTAAAAAATATTTTAGACGACTGATAAAAGTAAAACGTCAGAAGTGGTGACGATGGGTATCGCGAACTGCCCAGGGCCTCGGCCGGATCTTTGGGCAGACTCGTATTTTTCGTATGTATAGATAAACCAGTTTTCCTCCCGTTCTCAATAATTATCAATACGTTGTTGTGCTGGCTCCAAGATGGAAATTCAGATCCAGAACAATAGTCTACACCATAGATTATAAATAATATGCAATTAAATGATTTAGAATTGGTTCTCTAACAGGATCATATATTCTGGTTATCTTAACAATTTTTAACAATGTCTGCCAACCTATTGCGAAAATAAAAGTCGAGCAGTACCTGCGCACTTTCCAGGATGATGTTTGTTTACCTTAAACCTAACGTAGCAACAGTTGCCACAGCCCAAGTCAGGGATTAAGAATTGGTAACATTTTGAAGACGATGACTTGATTTGAATGATGAGGGTGTATAAGATCGACCCAGAACACAGTTAGGGACCTGAAGATCAGTAAATGTGGGCGTGAGCGCGCAGACGCTCCCCGTTTGTGATTTGGGGGTGAAAGGGGTGGTAGGGAGGGGGGGGGAGGAGGAACAGCATTTCTATATTTTTACTTCCTTCATTCGTCTAAAATTGCGCGTCAACGGCCGTTTGACACGTTAGGTTTGACCTCATCGCATTTCGCGTAAACTTCATTCATGAAAAATTTGCACTTCGATATACACGGGGTGAATTCACCCCGGCTGATATTTGGAGTTCGTATTTTTCAATCGCGGATTTACCACCCGAGGTGGTGGTGGCGAGGGGGGAGGGGGGGGGGGGGGGTGCATGTTCTCCTCGGACCCCTGCTTTGGAACGCCCAAGTTCCAACGGTTGGATGGGTAATTGAGCATCCCTTGTGTTAAAGAGTATATAGTTATAAAGTACCCTTATTTAATCTCGATACTCGAGATAGGTATTCTCAATTATTCTGACGAGTCTTATATATGTTTACCGCAATTTTCTAGTTGGGTAGATGGGAAGAAGCTGCCATGGACATGGGTCATATTATTCATTTCCTATTTAGTGGACTGATGTTAGTGATCACTAAACGGGTCGATGATGCTGTTAGGCGTCCACACCGTGGAGTCAGAAGCTATGAAACTGTTGAGACATGACAAATCACTATAAAGGAGGGCCACAATGATTCACGCACAGTATGTATGAAGTAAATGTGTGTCCTTTCAATAGCTCCCGGTGGCCACTATTGGTTATATGCAGGAAATAGCAATTCTCCATTCTAGCCTTCTGAACAGACGGATATATACGGAGCCGTCCTAAATAGAGGGGGCTATACTCTTTACTATGTATACGATCGAATACTACCAACATATCACCGATTGTTACAGTGTCCTACTGCCCCTAGAGTGAATGATGCTGAAAATACTAGTGAACAAAGTCAAACCAGAGGCCGTTCGATGAGCATTGAAATTATACTGTGATCTTATACTCTGAAATTTTGTATTTCCCCATAATTCGTGATCCTGCTTAGGCTAAGTCTCCCCTCCGACTTAGAGGACGGATACCCCTCAATTTTGATAGATAGTGATAGTGTACACCGCCGATTAACAGCCATACAAGTGCCGTACTATGGAGTGGCTGCAACTATTGGGAGTCGAATTGGGACACGACTCGGTGATAATAGTATAGCACACCGATATTAACGGTTTTCAACAAAACTTAGCCGGTTTTCCCGTCTGCTCGTTGGGCGACAAGGGGGGGGGGTGGAGTTCAAGCCACAGGAAACGCTAAATGTCATTCCGCGACAAAGGCCTTTGCAGTTGTAGTGACGTACTGTACTGGAGACTCGGTGTTAGTGGACAAATGCCCCCTGGCTAGTCCACGAGCGACGCCCAGGAAGCTATGCTTCTTGGTGGAATTCAGGGGTTCTCCCGTACCATGGGGAAAATCTCTCTCGGGCAGTTTCGGGTGGCGATTTATATGCCTGCTACCTAAGTCGGGCGCGCCACAGTGTTTGCGTGGAGCCTTAAAATAATGTTAATGGTTGCATTTTAACGACGTCTATTGTTCAACTGTGCGCAATTGAACTTGAACTTTGTGTTGTGTCATTGAAACGGAGTTGATGTGAATCATCCCCCCCCCCACGCCCCGGTATTTTCTCAGCAACCGCTGAAAATATGCTTGATGTGGTGGGAAAATTAGCGACCGTAGGGGGTGTAGCCAACGCTACCGCCATCTGCGTTTTGAATAGTCTATGGCCCCTATCAGGTCCGTTGCAATTGCGTGATGGACGGAATGAAACACTCCAAACTATATAATTAGGAATATGTTATGATATAAAATTCAGTCCTCCATTTGAAGAGGGACAAAATTGAATTTACACCCACCCAACTGGCTCCGTCAGTCAAAACTCCCGTAAAAGGAACAACCTGGACTTAGGTTTTCTCATTATAGGTGACTGTTAAGACCCTAGTAACAATTGACCAAAATGTATAACAACTTGGTCAAAAATGTAACAATTTTGACCATTAAAATGTAACAATTGGAAGGTGGGTCCAGAATGTAAAACTTTCTGCCCAAAAGTAACACCTCTCAAAAAATTGCGTCCAAAATTGTAACAACTTTTTGACCAAAAACCGTAACAATCTGAGGAATGTTTTCACAACACACTACGGCTATGCGGGCGTTACGCCAATCCGCCCTAGAGGGGACCTGCGGGGGGTCGGATGGGTGCAAATTGGTGGGGATGATACTCGGATCGGGTTACCCTCGCCGCAGTCTCATACCCAAAGGCGCATGCATACGGAATGGCCAATTCTGGGGAGGGTGGGGCGAATTGGTCGCCCCCCCCCTAAGAAATGACATCGTCCGGACTTCTAAAACGTATGCAGAGTAGTATGCTGGAACCCCGAAATCAATAGCATGTCGCGTTCCGTAGTTATGGGCGAGGGCGTATATTAGGGCGTCGTGTGGGCGCAGTGCCTTGGATCCAACAGGGCGCAAACATCCTATAGGGGGATTTCGTAGCGCTGATTTCAATGGTAGTACTTTAAAAATATGACGTGCCTAGTTCCATTGCAATGGCACAGGTTACTCTATTACATATATAGGCGTTGCACTACGGCCCTGAACATGGGTAGAAATTACCGATTTACAGCTCAATTATTTCATAATTAGTCTAACTAGGGCTTGTTATGCATGTTTCAAAATATTGTTTTTTTGAAAGGAATTGGGGGTACCCCCTTCCCCCACGGAACCCGATAATTTTTTTTTTTGTTTTTTTTGCACAAATGGCGCCCTGTTGTCGCGTAAGTAATCATGTAGCTTTTGTATTTCAACGAGGCTGCAATAGGTCGTCTTAGACTATGCGTACCTTCAGTTACATAATGCGTACATCAGTCACATAAATCATGGTTAAGAAGGGTTTCGGGTACAATATCTAATTCATGAAATGTCATTTGGCTGAAAATGAACCCCTGCCGTAACATTTTGGGGAGGGTGAAAGGTGCCGTACCCCCTCCAGGAAAGTCTTCCCATAAGTATAAAGCTCGACGAAAGAATCCAAACGGTGTTTGGGCGTTCCGATACGCACCTCTGGATGGGCGTAAAATCGGGTGGGGCACCCCGAAATTTGTGTTGTTTACATGGTACTGAACACAGTCGGGGGTATGCGTACATCACATTTTTGCCCTTTCTTATGTTCCAGGGGGGGGGAAGGGGTCTGGGGCTCCAGGTACCCCCCCCCATTTCACCCTCGGCTACTCTCATAAAGTGGTTCCAGAAAATTCTATAAGAAAAAATTTTTTCCTAAGGATCTGCGCCATTTTCAGTTCGGAGGTAAAGAAGTGGGAAATCCAAAAAGGGGGCCGACGCCACCAATTGTTCGGGGAGTGGTTAGGTGAGTAATTAGCAACTAACATATCCAAAGTACAAACGTCTAGCACTCAGGTGGGGTAGGTCGATTTTTGCAATGTTTTTCAATATAATAAAAACACAAATAATAATGATTAATCATGGAATTTTAGCAGGTACTTTTGGCAAGTAGGTTTCATGCCAAGTGACGCAAAGTGGGTGGCGTCAGGGGAGGGTAAGATGGGGAAAGAATTCAAAGGAATATAGGAACTAGGTCGCCCCAGATGACAAAACTTTTTTTTTTCAGGGGGGGGGGGGTTCAAAGTTTGTAAAAATTGCATTGGGCAAAAACAAAATGGCGCCCAATGCATTTTACAAACCGCATTTTAGGTTAGGGTTAACTAGGGTGCATCGCATTTAAACACGCTAATGGTTTCAAACTTTAGGTGCCAGTTCATAGTACATGTCTAGGCCATCCCAAGACCCACCAAAAGGACGTCCGATGCTCATAGTTTAGTTGTAAGGGGCGCTATAACTATTTTTGAAAGCGTTTCCTGTTGCTCGGATGGCAAGTAATGGATACAAACTCGCACACATGACAGGAATTTGTTGTACACCATAGGCCTATGTCATGTTTTGTAACATTTTGTTTTCTACACGGAAGTGAATTATTTTATTAAATTCAATTTGTAACGGTATTAACAAGAACGCAAAGCTCAGAGGGTTGACTTTATGGATGGCGTATATGGCATATGTCAATGTGCACATTTGAGACAAATGGGACTACGCCATTACAGAGCGGCCGTTTGAAAAACTTGCCAAAAAATAAGCTAAGATATTAGTGTAAAATTGAGACAGCAGTGAGTAAATGCCTCCAAAATATATAAAAAATAGCGAATTTTCAACTTTTCAAATTTTCAATACATATAAGTGATTTCAGTGAAATTGGGCGTCTTGAAATTTGACGTCATAATGGCGGGGCCGCCCCCGAAAAGGGGGAAAAACTGGGCATTTTTTTTCCAAACGTATATGAAAGTGTCATAGTATATGTATCGACTGTGTAGTACCATGTATAACCAGGAACGGATTCCATGCATTTTTAGACCGATCGGAGCTACCGTTAGTGAGTTGACGCCCTCACAAAAGTACCAAGTGAGAAAGCTTCATTACTGTTTATAAAAGCATTAGTACGGCAACGCGGGTCTAATATTCGTAATCAGCATAAAAAGTGGATTCTCCTACCCCCTCCCCCACCCCCAGTACACGGATGTACAACCAAACGTAAGTTGAATAATCAGAAATTTTAGGCAAAGACTATATGCAAAATAGGTTTCAGGCAGACACCCCGTGACGGAAAGTGGGTGGCGTTACGAGGAGGGGGTAAATGGGGGCTGAAAAATAAAGTTGCGTAAAACGTCCCAAATTCCACTAGTATTACGTTCTAGGTCGCCCAGATGCAAAACCGTTGTTGGGGGTCACGTGAACCCCCTAAAAAAAAATGGCGCCCAAGAAACTTTCCACAAAAACCAAATTTAGGTCAGGGGTAACTATGGTTGCATTTCATTGTTGGACACAATGCTATGTCGAACTTTATGAAGAAGTTGCCTGTTCATAGCACATGATAGTCACGAGAAATCGTGGTGCATTTCGCCAGACCGATATGACCTTGCTCGATGTTCGGCTTTTTTTTCTTGAGCGCCCAGCAAAGTTATGCCATTTTTAAACAATTGGAGCTTTCACAGACGATAAATTACAGATCAGGTCTGCCCTCAGATGACAAAAACATTTTTTCTGGGGGGTCATGGACCCCCTAAAAAAAAATGGCGCCCAATACAAATGTCCACACAACCCCATTTTTAGGGTCAGGGTTAACGATGGTGTATGTCATTCAAACAAGCTAAGCCAACTTATCTCGGTATGAGACTGCGGCTGAAGGATAGCCCCGCTCCGAGTAGCTCCCCACCAATTGCACGTATTCCGACGCCCACATCCTCCTCTAGGGCGATCGGCGTAACGCCCCTTAGCCGTGTTGTGTTTTGAAAACATTCCTCAGATTGTACATTTCGGCCAGAAAGTTTTTGTTACATATTGGACCCACCTTCCAAATTGTACATTTTGGTCAAAAGTCTGTTTACATTTTGGTCAAAAAGCTGTTACATTTTGGACCAAGATTGTTACATTTTGCGTCATGTACATAGGGTCGTAACAAGGACTTGCAATATTCGAGCAAGTGTAAATTCGGGAACATCCCAATCTGTTCCCTGACAGTCTGTTTTGTAAACGCTCCTACTTCCTGGTATCTGTTTGGGCCTAGGCCGGCCAATCAACGCTAACGGACCTACGCTGATGAGATGCGTTGGGTGTGTAAAATGGACATACGCGCTACCTGAAATGTTCCCGAGGAATAACACAGACGGTAGTATAGAACAGTTTACGCACGGACATTTAATCCGAGTGTCAGCCCGTGTGCCCGGACCGTCCGTCCGTTGAGGAGGTGGGTCATGGATGACAGCCTTGTGAAGTTCCAAACAACAGCGGGTTAATCACCGAGGGCAAAGGACTGGGACCAGTTGAGGGTTGGCCAAAATTGAACCATTCAGAGCAGAATGTTCTAGACCCGGGGCCGCTATTTGACTTACCCATGCGTCACAATTCGCTCTTAACATGACTACAGACATTATACCATCACGTCATAGGGCCCAAGCGCCAACATGGTGGTCATCCTCATGTCAATAGAGCAGTAGCTCCTATGAACACGGTCACCCAATAGGTGACGTCGCGGCTCAACCAAACTCACTAGACGTGACCGCCGTTCCCAGTACCACAACTGAAGCGCGGCGCGTGATCGAGGAGGAGGAGGGTGTAAGACATAATTATTATTATAGATTGAGTGGTCCCTGTGGAAGGACGAGGATCACCCGCTGTATAGCCAATAAAGTGACAGGCTAATCGAACCCAGCGGGAGGCGTAGACCTGATCTCTCCACTCTCCAATATTGACCGCCATCGCTCATTTTACCACAATTTAGATTACTATCTATCGAGGCTGGTAGGTGTATCAATTCTCGAAGCCGAGGCGACCTCTGTAGCTCATGGCCTCGATGGTACCTCAGGGAGTCGGGGGGGGGGGGAGGCCCAGGCCTAGTCGCATGCCTGGAGGAGCGGACGAGCGGTGGAGAAGGCGGGTGGATGCGGCTAGGTGCCATCCAGGCATGGGTGCCCCCATGAGTGAGTGAGTGGGAAACACTTCAATTAACTCGTCGCAGTGACACCTCATGTTTTCCCAGAATTAATTCAAGACCGAACAAGTTAAGCAGCTAATCATAGCAATGCATTTCTTTGGTAGATATTGCCCGTCATCTAAACGTACATACACATTATATAATTTTCTGACATAATTACTGTGATATCCTGTATCGTATCTATATAAATCTAAAGCAGTGGAAATGGTGCAGGGAAAAACTTTCGATGTTGCGTTTATAGTATACAGGACGACACAAACCAGACATGGAACCGTTCTTTGTAGATGGATGGAACGAAACCATTGACCAGTCTGTATCTCTGAGACTCACGAAGCATATGGACTTCAGCATCTTGATACAGTTACAGGTACGCACTGCCTCCCAGTTGTCATAATGATATACTCATTTCGACCATCGAGTCGTGCATTTTGTCTCTTCTTAATAGTACGAATGGTTATTCTGGAGAATACAAATCACCTTCCATGTAGGTAATACATAGAATAGTTAGTTAACCGCTGGTCGCGCCTTTCCCGCGTTCAGTGGTTGTTTATTTTGCATTTCACTTGTCTTAACCAACTCTGATCTCAGAGGTCGGAAGAGAGCAAATCGCCAGTTAGCAGATACAATTTCCAAAAGCAGGGCCCGTAGCCAGCTTCTTTCTACCCAGGGGGTTGTCGATTCAAGGGGAGCGCCACCATCGGTTGACTCTGATCGATAAAGAAAAATGTCGGCTCTTCAACCCCCCCCCCCTCCGGATGGCCGGAAAGGCACTTCCCCAGTGTCTTGAGCAAGATGTCCCCCCCCCCCTCATTCCCAGATACTCGATCCTTGGAAGACTTGAAAACTTCATCCCCCACTATTAAATTTTCATCGCCGCGTCACTGGGGTTCAGCCTATTTAATGGAGTAAAAACCAGGGTTTCAGTTAACTTTCGAGCAAGGAGTGAATCGACTGGGCGGGGGAGGCTGTTGTTCTCCCTCGTCCACCAAGGTTTTTGATTCCTTAACGAAGTCAGATGAACCTATGCAGTCATGACAGTAGCGTATTTATGTACCTATTTATTTATGTAATTTTTGTATGTAACGCCTGGATAACTCGACCCCAACCTGGATGGGTGGAAGCTCAAACTTGGTATGTGTATTCCACATGATGAGTGCATGAACCCTATTGTTTTGAGGTCACGTCAGAGGTCATCTGAGGTCACCGAGGTCAAAGTTCGAATAATCTTGTGAATACGATAAGTCAAGAATAGTTGGGTTGATCGGGTTAAAATTTGGTGTGAAGCTTCCTTATTGGGAGTACAGGAACTCTATTGTTTTTTTTTAAATTTTTAAAAATTGGGTTAAAAAAGAAAATAGTGAAACGAAAATATTTTAGCCAATTTTAGATGACGCTATATTTGGTTTGTATGTCCCCCATGATGAGTACATGAACCATATTGGTTCAGGGTTAGGTCAAAGGTCATCGAGTCACCAGAGGTTAAAGTCTTAAACCTTGAAATTTAGTGTGGGGCTTTCTTATCAAGACTACAGGAACCCTATGGTTTGTTGGGAACAATGGAAATTGCAGAACATAATTGTGGCCCATAATGACACGGTACAAACTCCCATTGGTCCTTGTGTAGCTTGGGTTGTCAGAAAGAGTCAAGGAACCACTGGCCTTTTGGCTTTCGGTTCTTGTTGTTGCAATTTTGCCTTCACATGACAGTGAACACCTAAGCTGGAACTTCTAAACATGTTCAATCAAATGCCAACAGGGAAGTAGCGAGCGAAAACAGGAGATCGTCCATCCCAGTGCAAAATTATTCTACAATGAAATGTAAGAGTGGAAGGAAGGAATGAACACAAAAATGTGTTTGTATTTTCCTGAAAAAGGCATGAGACATGCCTATATTTCATTTGGAGGCTCAGCATACCCTTCTGACCATACTTGAATACCTACCTTACAAGTGTTAAGGCTATTGCAAAATTAAGCAAATTAGATGACCTAATTAGCATATGTTATGCCTGAAAATCCAATAAGTCATCTACTTTAAAAGCCTGTACCTAGTGCCAAACCAAATCACCAAGCATACGGTCCGTCCTAATCTTGCTAACAAGTGTAAACATAAAATTAATAAATAGCCAAATATTAATTACCCTGCTAATCAGTGATTTTTTTAGTTCCTTCCTGAGGGCAAAAAGATTCTATGCAGTCAGCGTGATGTGTGTGACTGTGGGACTGTGTGTGTGTGCGTGTGACACCCCTTGTGAAAAAGGATTCTACTAAACGGAAACAGGTATCATGTGAACTGACACGTGGTGTCATGTGGTGAGGATGAACCTATTGTTTTGGTGTAGTCAAGGTCATTGAAGGTCCATAGGGCAAGGGTTCATAGATCTTGGCAATGAACAACATTTCAGAGCAATGTGTAATGGAAGTCTTGTTCATATAGGTGTCTGGACGAATTTGACCCCATTTGACCTAACGACATTGTGACCTTCGGAAAGTCATGTTTTTGACGGACCAGACTCGTCTTGTGCAACAAAACAATGGGGCAATTGTACTGACGTACTTAAACACTCCTATCACACGATCTACAGTTATCGTACTTCTGTTAAAAGGGGTAAAACAGCCTCAAAACACTGATAAATTCCAAATCTTACATATCTTTGCAACAACAATTCAGGGGTTGGCGTAACTGGAGAATGTGTATCGGTGCAAACTACATTGGGTGACCTACATAAAAACTCTACCGATCACAGCTATTATGTCTCTGAAAGAGGTGAAAGCTAAAACACTGATGAATTTCATGTTCAACATTTATGGCTCGGCTTGAAATTCAGAGGGAATAGTGTAAAGGGAATGTTCTGTTCGTCTTGATTGGCTCATTACCAGCCTACAAGAATCCTTTTTTTATAGGAAAACTCCTTACCATTTCGGGAAAGTAGACACAAGGTATTATTTGCATGTAATTAATGACCCAAAAGAAGGGCGTGCTACTTGAACTCAACTCGACCAGCACAATATGGAGGGGTTGTAAGGTAATTATTCTGCTGCTTGGCCTGCTTCAGTTTTGGGGGATCACGAACGTTCCTGTTTGTGACAGGGGGGAATTTGCAAGAAAACAATGCTAGCTGCGTTCTTGTCACACTTTCCCCATATTATGTTGCACCTAACCACATACAAATTCATCCAAAGGGGGCTTACGGTGTCAGAGGAAATCAGTAATGGGGAAAGGACAACCATAAAAACATACATACACATGCATAAACATACATACACAGGATCAAAATACCATACACTGCATAACCGACATACACAGGATGAACATACATACATGTAAACATACATACACATGCATAAACATACATACACATGAACAACATAAATAACAGGCTAAACATAAATACACATGCATAAAAATAATACATGCCATAAAACATCATACATCAACATATGTGATTCGTGTGGAACTTCATTCAGGCAAGGCAAAAAGCGGCAGCAAGAAACCAACACCTTGAATTTCTATAGCTTCAATCAGTTTGGAGGCATTTAACCGGTGCGAGTATGCAAATCGCCCTCAAAATAAAAACAAGATATACACAAATGCGGAATTGACAATATCACATCACTAAAATGGCACAATGAACACAAAAAAATACATAAGAGCTATTTTGAAGGCCTTTTCACTGGTCAATATATTCAAATGAGGAGAATAAATATAGCATTTCTTCCTTCTTCAACATATTGGAGAAGGCAAGAGCTGAGCAAACCTTTCACTTGTATTTTTTTTTAGAAAAAGAAAAAAAAAACGGCATCACAGTGGTTCTCGTTCTTCATAAAAGATGGCTTATTCTCCAATTTGTATGTTTATAAGAGCCCTGTTTATCAAGTACAACAGTAGCACTAGCAGGTCTACCTCTAGATGAGGTGTGGTAGCCTGTGGCCCTGTAAGCAAAATCTGTCCTTCTTCGAATGAGCCGATTTGCCTTCCCAGCTGAATGATTGGCCTGGCCCCTCATATCAACATGACACAACATATTAAAGCAACTTTACTCCGCTGAGAGCCACGTGGTACAAGTAAACATTAAACATAATCCAAGTCCATATGCAACATTATTGCCAGTTCACCTTCATTTTACATCATCCCACTGAATGTATGAAGAATCATGGTGATATTGAATCATTATAGTGCTTGCTCTGACACAAGCATTCCATCCTAAACCGAAACCATATTAATTATGAGAACTTTGGAGAAGTCCTGATGGGTAGACCTATATCGAGAGATGCATAGGCTGGATTTTTCAAGCTTAACTCGGAACTTATTTTACAGGCCAATGGTCATGTAACAGATTTGCTTCAAACTTTCACAGGTGGAAAGGAGGCTATGGAAAACCCCACACCCCAATATTGCAGATTCTGGCAGTTAATTGTTGATATATTTCAATTCATTTTGAGAAATCAAGGAACTATAGCATCATGAGGGGAACGATGCCAAGGCCACTCATAGAACCTACCCAGTAAATGCTGCATTTTTGTGCCATGATTACCTGGAAAATGAAGAGGATATGGCAAATGACTAAAATGGAATCAGATATCTCTAATATATAGTGAACGAATTGTAGGTTTTATCGGATCCATCTCGAGTTTTTCAGTACAGATTCGCAAAAGTAATGTTTACATTGACTTTGTATATAGGGGATGCTGCGGTTCCCATGATGTCACAAGGCCAAATTTTGCAACAGCTGATTGTATCTTATCGGTACACTCAAATCGGGCTGAAATTTGGTCTGGGGTTTCTGCTGTCATAATGTGATGAATAGAAAATATCAAAGTCCAGTTCTATACACATGACCATTGGCCTTTGAGAAGAATATTACAGACTATGTAGAAGGCTGTCAAGGGTCACATCAGAGCGCCTTCTAGTATCCATGTTTTTAGGTGTTTGTGCTGGTGTAACACACATTATTCCAGACAGCAGGGTTGTACTAAACAAAGTCTGCGTGATCAAGATGGGTCTGCACTTTTGTACTACTCTGACTATTTTTTTTTGGTACCTATAAAAATCATAAAATCAAAAAAATATCCTAAAACCTGAAAATTGAAAAAGAAGAATTACTCCAATTAGATCAGTATTAGGTTCAAAGTAATTATGGAAATGGAGAAATGGTTGATCATGCACTGACCATCAACCATCGCTTTGGCAGGGGAAATCATTAACCTTTGTATGTTTCAAATACATAACGAAATTTAAGAGTGCTAGTGCACTCTCTTGGAAAAGTGCAGAGCCTCTGGCAGGGGTCAACTAGAGTTCACCTCATTGGTATTTGCTGTTACTCTAGATATTGATCCAGATAGCCTGTTCTATGTGGGTAAATTGGCAGGGTTGCAAAATAAAATGAGAAAATGAACATTACGTGGGGTTGGTCAATGGCAATACTGACAAAAATTATCAACTAGACCAATCAATCTAGATTTAGTTTTAAACTTCTTTCTACATATTAAATATTTGTCTACATAAAATGTAGCCACAACATGCAATCTCCAGTTTTGTAACACAAATTGCAATATCATTAGCACTTATTTCTTATGAATACCTGGATGTGTAATCATATCTAATCAAATCTCAATATTGCCCTTCTCCAGTTTAGCATTTCAAAGTTAAAGTTCATTCAAAATTAATTCGCAAATAATTTTAAACTTTTCGACACTCTCCTGTTTATGTACATGGCATATATTATACTTGAATGATGTATGAACTATTTGTTTAGAAATATTCAGGCCACAAGAAACAATATTCACTCTTGCAAAATCCTGATTAGGCTTTTAACTGCTATCTTTCTACAAAAAAAAAGTTCAATAAATATTTGTCGGCATTAAAATGTACGCACTACAAACAATCCCCACTTTTGTGACACAGATTGTGATATCATTAGCGCTCATTTTCATAGGATTACCTGAATATGTAATCATATAGATTCGATTTCACTATTGCCCTTCTTCAGTTTAGCATTTCTTTAGTTTTGTTGAAATCAATTTACAATTAACTATTCGGAAACTCTTTTTTTTTTTATTTAGTATTATTGGCATATATTCTACTTGAATGCTTAATGAACTATTTGTTTATAAAGTTCAGCTCACAAGAACAATTTTCACTCTTAGGAATCTTGCGATATTAGCCATCACTTCAAAATTCACCTAATGATCAGGTGCATGTGGATGCCGAGGGAACCCAGTATTTAAAGGCATTAGTGTATTTATTTCTACATTTTATCTCTTCAAATTATTATCTATTTATAGCCAGTAATCCATTGTTACATTGGAAGCAGTGTGAGAATCTAATAGAAAAAATAAATAATGACCTGATTATGACCAATACTATCACAACTCTGCTCTAACATTCTCATAGGCCCCTAGCTGTCTGAGCAACATTTGTGTAGGGAATAGACGTGAAACAACAAAAACTTATCTAATATTGGTGATGACAGAGCCAAATTGATAATGCCCTACCTTCCATTTCTCTTTTTTTTAAAACAGTGGGAGGTTTTCTATGTGAATTATTGAAAATGGGCCTCCAAAGTGCCATTTTATTTCTTATAGTTGATTTCTGCTCAGCCTTATTACTATCACTGTTGGTTATCAATGAATTACATTGGTCCTTGTCCATATAATTATAGTCAATTAACTATACTGACTCATTACCATGGCCCATTTTCATATTCCATATGATTTTAGTCAGCATGGACCATACTGACTCATTAGCATGGCCATTTCATATGAATATAGTCGATGCAAACTATACTAATTTCCCTATAGTTAAGTCATTATACTCATTACGCATGGCCCATTTTCATATGATTTTAGTCAATATAGACCATACCGATTCATTACCATGACACATTTCAATATGATTATAGTCAATATAGACAATACTGACTCTTTACAATGGCTCATTGCCATATGAATATAGTCAACATAAACCATACTGACTTTTTACCATGGCCCTGTTTCATATGACTATAGTCAATATGAACCATACTGACTCATTACTATGGCCCACTTCCATATGAATATAGTTAACATAAACCATATTAAACCAATTTTTATGGCACTGTTCCATATGATTACAGTCAATATAATCTATACTAACTCATTACCATGGCACTGTTCCATATGATTATAGACAATATAAACCATACTAACTCATTACCATGGCCCATTTTCATATTAATATAGTCAACATAAACTATACTGACCCATTACCATGGCACGGTTCCATATGATTATAGACAATATAAACCATACTAACTCATTACTATGGCCCACTTCCATATGAATATAGTCAACATAAACTATACTGACCCATTACCATGGCACTGTTCCATATGATTATAGACAATATAATCTATACTAACTCATTACCATGGCACTGTTCCATATGATTAGTAGTATTAGTAGGTTGAGTCTCGTCTATCCGACATGCTCAGTGATCAACTTCGCCACGTATCACGTTCTTGCGCAGGTTTATTGCTTCCTCAAAACTGTTAATGTTGATGTCTTATTATTATTATAGTCACTATAAAACATACTAACTCATTACTATGGCCCATTTCCATATGAATATAGTCAACATAAACTATACTGACCCATTACCATGGCACTGTTTCATATGACTATAGTCAATATGAACCATACTGACTCATTACCAAGGCTTATTCCATTTACAGGCATCGGACTATCCACATCAAGATACATAGGTAATGTTTAAGCAACATATCAATGCATACAAATTTAACATACAGTGCCATGCAGGCTCTAATACTAATTATCCCCTTGAGTTGCCTCTTATCAACATTCAGGCGAGCACGCATACTCTCCGCGTAAGTGCTTGATTTTGGGGCCAGCTATGTTCAACATGGTTTGGGACCGGCATGTGAATAGTTAGATATGGACAGTCCATGGCACAATTAGCAGAAAGGGTTCCCTGGTGACGTCATGAGGGGCTCTCTGTACAGGTAGTAGATCCAATTTCTCTGCAATTATTCTTGCAATTCAAAGGCCATTTTAATCTTTTGATAACATTCTCAACAAAATTATGGAAAGTTGATTTTTTTCGTTGCTGCCGTTTGTGCAGGATGTGCTCTGGTTCCTCACAGGTCCCCAGTCAACATCTGGGTGGCGTGAGTCAATGGAGGCTAGGTGCCGTGCTCAGGAACACACCAACGAAAGGCTGACTGGTTCAGTGCCATTACACAAACCACGACAGTTACTGGCTTTGCTCATTCCAAGGGTGACAGCAACAGCCTGGGGCTACCATGGTTAACGTCTGGTCTGGTAGTGCGGCTCACGGTCTCCAACAGTCAACCCGCATCACAGGTCACAACATGAGAGGGTTTTAAAAAACGTCAGCTCTGACATCGTCAATGAACCTGCTGCTCCAGCGGGACATCAGCAACGAATCAGCATCACGGCTATCACCAACCCTAGAAGTAGTCATCATCAGAATATGTTTGAGTTCTTTGTCCTTGTGACGGCCAGTCGTCAAGCCGACGGCTGTAGAAAGATACAAGATAAGTGTTTAGGGCAAGTCTTCCCTTTAGTCGTCGCCTCTCATCATGACAGGTAGGGTCATTCAGTGGTACATCTGCGGCCATCAGTCAAGTGGGGGGGGGGTACTTTCCCTGATGACTGGAATGATTGTTACATTTCCAATAAAACAACTATTCTACCAATTTTCCCCATAATTTCCTGCAATGGATTCTTACCAGTGACAGCTGCCAAGTCATCATCTCATTTTCCAATGTCCCTTTTCAGCATATCTACTGACTTCTCTGTTTTTCCTTCTCGTTTCCATTTGCTACTATTAGCAACCTTTCCAATATTTCCAGGCTGCCCTTTCCAGTGGACCATTCAGGGAGGCACACCCCCCCCCCCCATCCCTTCCCTCAAACACACTAATGGACACTATGAGCATGTCCAAAAACCTCTAGTAAACATGGAGTGAGGTGCGCAGTAAGCTTACAAATGTGGTTCTCATCTGACAACCACTGTATTACAACGATGATGGCTTCTTAAAGGGAAATTCCAGCCAAAAAAAGATTTTAAATGTCATATGATTGTGCATTAAAAATCATACCGAACAAACCTTGTTTCATGTTCATAGCATGTTCCGTTATAAAGTTATAAATTTTCAAAAATTAACAAATAATCACTGCTAATTTGGCAATTATGCAAATTGCAACTTTTGATGACGTCATATCTACCAATTGAGAGAAAATGTTAAGAAATATGGCTTCCCTATGATTGGTAGATTATGACGTCACATAAAGGTTGCCAGTTTACCGAAATAAGCAAATGATATGAAATTTGAGGAAGCCATATCGTCCCAACCAAACATGCTATGAACCTGGAACAAAGTGATATTTGAATGATTTTTTATTCTCTAACATAAGAAGAGTAATAATTTGGCTGGAATTTCCCTTTAACTGATAAGGCCACCACCCGACTACAATTCGGTATGCACTATGAGTGTTCGGGCACACTATGCCAGTCTCCATACTACTATACCGATATGTGCAAAATACATACCAAGAGCTGTCCAGGGAGAGTTGAGGTCTGTGGTTGCTCCAATGTCCGGCTGCCTGCGAGCCATGTGTACTCTCAGGGTGATGTTGTTCACCATAGTCCCGTTAACTTTCTCTATGGCCTTCTCGGCTTCCTCCTCTATGCTCCCAAATGTGACGAAAGCAGATCTGAAGGGGAGACAATTGACTGTGAGATGCAGGCCATGAGTGGCATCACAATGCTTGGTTTTAAATGTTTCCTACAGTTGTAGACCGCAGCTCCATTGAATAGATGCCAAAAACCAACTGTCAGATGCTATTTGATACATTGCTTTCATGAATGATATCTACAGCTGACCTACCTCTATTGAGAAGATGTTGAATACCAAATGTCAGATGCTATTTGATACATGGCTTACAATGCTTGCTTTACAATGTGCTGCCTACACTCCAGGGTTCCGCATTCCATTGAATGAAAGCAAAATCCAAACTGTCAGATGTGTTGCCATATGGGTCATCACAATGTCAGGTTTTCTAGAGCTTCATTGAATAGATGTCAAATACCAACTGTCCGATGCTATTGGCCACCAAGTTTTGCTATATATTCACAGCGATAGATTGTAGACATATCCCTATTGAACAATGAACAGAAGTCAAATGCCAACTGTCAGATGCTGTCAGCTACATAACTTTACAATGCTTGTTGTTACAATGTGTTCTACAGCTGTCAAAATACAAAGTGTCACTGGATGTACTAGATGCCAAATACCAACTGTCAGATGTTGTCAGCTACACAGTGTATGGCCTTTACAATGCTTGGTTTCAAATTTTTCCTATAGTTTAGACCAGAGCTCCATTGAATATTGTCACTCCTGACAAATGTTGTTGGCTACATAGTACATGGCCTTACAATGCTTGGTTTTAAATGTTTCCTACAGTTGTAGACCGCAGCTCCATTGAATATTGTCACTCCTGACAAATGTTGTTGGCTACATAGTACATGGCCTTACAATGCTTGGTTTTAAATGTTTCCTACAGTTGTAGATCACAGCTCAATTGAATATTGTCACTCCTGACAAATGTTGTTGGCTACATAGTACATGGCCTTACAATGCTTGGTTTTAAATGGTTCCTACAGTCGTAGATCACAACTCCATTGAATATTGTCACTCCGGACAAATGTTGTTGGCTACATAGTACATGGCTACACGATGCTTGGTTTAAAATGTTCCCTACAGTTGTAGATCACAGCTCGATTGAATATTGTCACTCCTGACAAATGTTGTTGGCTACATAGTACATGGCCTTACAATGCTTGGTTTTAAATGTTTCCTACAGTTGTAGATCACAGACACACAGCTCCATTGAATATTGTCCACTCTTGACGAATATTGTTGGCTACATAGTACATGGCCTTACAATGCTTGGTTTTAAATGTTTCCTACAGTTGTACACCACAGCTCCATTGAATATTGTCACTCTGACAAATGTTGTTGGCTACATAGTACATGGCTATACATTGCTTGAATTTAAATGGTTCCTACAGTCGTAGATCACACTTCCATTGATTATTGTCACTCCTCACAAATGTTGTTGGCTACATAGTACATGGCCATACAATGCTTGGTTTTAAATGTTCCCTACAGTTGTAGATCACAGCTCCATTGAATCTTGTCACTCCTGACAAATGTTGTTGGCTACATAGTACATGGCTATACAATGTTTGGTTCTAAATGTTTCCTACAGTTGTAGATCACAGTTCGATTGAATATTGTCACTCCAGACAAATGTTGTTGGCTTTAAATGTTTCCTAAAGTTGTAGACCACAGCTCCATTGATATTGTCACTCCTGACAAATGTTGATGGCTACATAGTACACAGCAAAACAATGCTTGGTTTTAAATGTTTCCTACAATTGCAGATCACAACTCCATTGAATATTGTCACTCTTGACGAATATTGTTGGCTACATAGTACAAGGCCTAACAATGCATGGTTCTAAATGTTTCCTACAGTTGTACACCACAGCTCCATTGCATATTGTCACTCCTGACAAATGTTTTTGGCTACACAGTACATGGCTATACATTGCTTGAATTTAAATGGTTCCTACAGTCGTAGATCACACTTCCATTGATATTGTCACTCCTCACAAATGTTGTTGGCTACATAATACATGGACAATGCATGGTTCTAAATGTTTCCTACAGTTGTAGATCACAACTCCATTGAATATTGTCACTCCTGGCAAATGTTGTTTGCTACATAGTACATGGCTATACAATGTTTGGTTCTAAATGTTTCCTACAGTTGTAGATCACAGCTCCATTGATATTGTCACTCCTGACAAATGTTGTTGGCTTTAAATGTTTCCTAAAGTTGTAGACCACAGCTCATTGAAT
This sequence comes from Sclerodactyla briareus, assembly GCA_026419785.1. Lineage (NCBI taxonomy): Eukaryota > Metazoa > Echinodermata > Holothuroidea > Dendrochirotida > Sclerodactylidae > Sclerodactyla > Sclerodactyla briareus. The sequence goes on along the minus strand of JAODTK010004599.1, from coordinate 105,860 downwards.
ATTGTCACTCCTGACAAATGTTGATGGCTACATAGTACACAGCAAAACAATGCTTGGTTTTAAACGTTTCCTACAATTGCAGATCACAGCTCCATTGAATATGTCACTCTTGACGAATATTGTTGGCATAGTACGAGGCCTAACAATGCATGGTTCTAAATGTTTCCTACAGTTGTACACCACAGCTCCATGGAATATTGTCACTCCTGACAAATGTGTTGGCTACATAGTACATGGCTACACGATGCTTGGTTTTAAATGTTTCCTACACTTGTAGATCACAGCTCCATTGAATAGTGTCACTCCTGACAAATGTTGTTGGCTACATAGTACATGGCTACACGATGCTTGGTTTTAAATGTTTCTACAGTTGTAGATCACAGCTCGATTGAATATGTCACTCCTGACAAATGTGTTGGCTACATAGTACAGGGCCTTACATTGCTTGGTTTTAAATGTTTCCTACAGTTGTAGATCACAGCTCCATTGAATATTGTCCACTCTTGACGAATATTGTTGGCTACATAGTACATGGCCTTACAATGCTTGAGTTTCAAAAATGGGTTTCTAGAGTTATTTTTTTAAGGGGGGGGGGGTCCACAGCTTCATTGAATATTGTCACTCCTGGCAAATGTTGTTTGCTACATAGTACATGGCTACACAATGTTTGGTTTTAAATGTTTCCTAAAGTTGTAGACCACAGCTCCATTGAATATGTCACTCCTGACAATGTTGTTGGCTACATAGTACATGACCTTACAATGCTTGGTTTTAAATGTTTCCCACAGTTGTAGATCACAGCTCAATTGAATATTGTCACTCCTGACGAATGTTGTTGGTACATAGTACATGGCTACACAATGCTTGGTTTTAAATGTTTCTACAGTTGTAGATCACAGCTCCATTGAATATGTCACTCTGACAAATGTTGTTGGCTACATAGTACGGACCTTACATTGCTTGGTTTTAAATGTTTCCCACAGTTGTAGATCACAGCTCGATTGAATATTGTCACTCCTGATAATTTTGTTGGTACATAGTACATGGCCATACAATGCTTGGTTTTAAATGTTTCCTACAGTTGTAGACCACAGCTCCATTGAATATTGTCATCCTGACAAATGTTGTTGGCTACATAGTACATGGCTACACAATGCTTGGTTTTAAATGTTTCCTACACTTGTAGATCACAGCTCGATTGAATATTGTCACTCCTGACAAATGTTGATGGCTACATAGTACAGGGCCTTACAATGCTTGGTTTTAAATGTTTCCTACAGTTGTAGACCACAGCTCCATTGAATATTGTCACTCATGAAAATGTTGTTGGCTACATAGTACATGGCTACACAATGTTTGGTTTTAAATGTTTCCTACAGTTGTAGATCACAGCTCGATTGAATATTGTCACTCCTGACAAATGTTGTTGGCTACATAGTACATGGCCTTACAATGCTTGGTTTTAAATGTTTCCCACAGTTGTAGATCACAGCTCGATTGAATATTGTCACTCCTGACGAATGTGGTTGGCTACATAGTACATGGCTACACAATGCTTGGTTTTAAATGTTTCCTACAGTTGTAGATCACAACTCCATTGAATATTGTCACTCATGACAAATGTGTTGGCTACATAGTACATGGCTACACAATGCTTGGTTTTAAATGTTTCCTACACTTGTAGATCACAGCTCAATTGAATATTGTCACTCCTGACGAGTTATGGCTAAATAGCTCTTGTGGCAGGGTGTAACTATTTGGAATGAACATATATAGCCATATATTAGCAATTACTTGACCTAAAGGCTGTCATGCAATCAATATTTGCATGAAATTTGATATCACGGTTTTTGATAAGTGCTGCGTAAGTTGTTATATAGTGTACTTGGCAATTGAATAGAAGATACTCCAACCCAGGCCCTGAATTTACTGGATTATTTTGATGCTAAATCTATATATCGGGAAAATACCCCTAAATTTTCTTATAATTTTATTAAATCTTAAGGGCACCTACCACTCGATAAAATACAGAAAGGTTGAATTTTCCAAGAATGGTGAGCTAAAATGCACAGAATTAGCAGCATAGCTGCAGGCTGGGTAAAAACAGCAAGCACCCCATTCACGTTCGGAAAAAATCTGGTGGCCTAAAATTGGAAATAAAGGTACAAGATTATTTCAATTTAGCTGATATTTGGCTGGAAGTTCACTAAATAGCTTTAGGAACAATCAGTTAAATGGGCTCGGTAGGCATGGGGATTAGCCTTAATTCCAAAAAAGAAGAAACTGTTCGATTGCACAATAATTTGATGTTCCTATTTTGCCAGAGAAATCCTAACCTTTTGTGTAAAATGTAGCATTCAGCGTGTTGGGCTAGGTAATTCCCTACTATGACCTGTGGACTCTGGCTCAAGGGTCAATAAGTTCACGTTTGGGATCTACGTTAATTTAGAATATTCATTCATGACCTCTAAGTCTGATAACCGAGACGGAAAAATCATCATCATCATCAGCATCTAGTTTTACGTCGCGGTTCCACTTCTAGTGGGTTGGACGGTTCATGGTTGTACGTACTACACTACACCATCTATTAGGCTCAGTGGGTGGAATATCTGAGAGATTCTGTATTACGAGGTCTTCATTGATGCAATTGCACCAAGTCCTTTTTGTCTACCCTTTCTCCCGCTTGCCTTCACAGTGTACTCTTCTATCCTGCCAGTCCATATCCATACCATGTTAGCCTCGTACTTCGTAGCCATGACGCCAAGTTGAAATGTCCATGCGACTACAGAGAGAGTCCAAACTGATTCTATCTTCAACCAAGACCCCACAACCACCTCAGCATACCTCGCTCGTACAGTTCTGTCTGGCAAGATCTTCTTTACTGCGAGGCCAATATTCACCATCATAGCAGAGTGCACTACGTAGGACATATATCTGATGTAATTGTCCGCGCATCCCCAGTGATGGGCCCTGACAGGTCAGGTGGGGGAACAATTCTTTGAATTCGCCCCAAGCATTACGAGAGCAGGTGATCGTAGCCTGTTCACAGCCACCGCCAGCACTGATCATACCACCGAGATAGCAAAACATGTCCACTACCTTGAGTTCTTCATTGTTTATGGTGATATTGTCAAAGGGTCTGCCTACACAGGCCTAGCCACCCCCTGGCATCTTTTGCACCTATAGTGCCGATCAGCTTTAATGGGTCCAGTGATGCCGCTACACATTTTATGCACCCAGTGTTGGCACCCTCGAAAGTAGATGAATTCCTGCGAACTCCACAGGGATACTGCTCCAGTAAGCCTTCCATTGCCAGTTCTGCTCTCCACCTTGTAAACCGTTCCACCAGAAAAGAACAAATGGTAGATTTTACCAGCTCATATTGGCAAACATTGTTCTCAAAGACACCATCTTAACACATAATAGGGTTCTTGTTTCATTGATTAGAAAGCTACACACTAAATTTTATCCATCAAAGTTGAGTTTAGTTATTGTGTTAAACTAAAATTGGCAGAAATACAAGGTTTTCACAATTTCCCTATTTTGTACAAAAAAAGACCCTGGTCTGCCTAAAGACAATAGGGTTAGTACGCCAAATAAGAATGCTGCATATCCATTCAACCTGATTGGGACCAAGCATTCTGGATATTGTTGACACGATCTTCCGACTTTGACCTCTCGTGACCTTCGATCTGACCGAAAAACAACAGGGATCATGGGGAACCTATATAAACCAACGATGAGCTCATCCATCTGAGTGGGGTCAAGCTAACATTAACCAAAAATTTATTTCTCACAATTTCCCTATTCTTCATACAAAAAAAAACGGTCTGCAAAGGGTCGAGTTATGTATTCCACAAGGGAACTGCATATTCAATTTCAGCCAGATTGAACCAAGCATTGTGGACTTATAATATTGTGTTAACAAGATTTTAGACTTTGGCCTCTGTCGACCCCGGATGATCTTCGACTTTACCCCATAACAATGAGGATCTTGTACCCATCATGGGGCACACATACCTAGTCGGAGCACAATTTTCCCATTCTTCCCAAAAATGACCCTGGGTCCACACCAGAAATAATAGGGTCTTGTACTACCCATAACGAGGCTACATATTGTACTTCAGCCTGATTGGGCAGCGTCTGGACTTACCATGTAAACAAGATTCTCAGACTTTGACCTATACGTGACCCCCGAACAATAGGCCTGATGTACTGTATGATGAAGAACCCACATACCAAGAATGAGCTTCATCCATCCAGGATTAACATTTTAACAATACTAGGCTCACATACATACACATCCACACATATACACACACTGTCATGACTCATGATTACATAGATTCCTCTGACTTCGTCAAGGAATCAAGAAGCCTGCATTAGTTATATCTTCTGGTTACCACTGAAAATGATTTTTATGTGCCTACTTCTTATCATCATTCACAGAGATATTCACTATTCTACCATGAGACTCCAGGCTTTCTGGCAGAGGATATCGGGGCGGTCATAAACCCTGGACATAAACTGTGTTGCCCCGCTTCTTCTCGTAGCGTCCACCGCATTAAGAACACATGAAGGCCATTTTTTTAAGCTGAAAAGAATATTGAACATGTAGAGAAAAGATGCTATTTACAATTATGTGATGAATGCATAGATTAGCAGATTTTGTTTTTTTTTTTTTTTGGGGGGGGGGAGGGGTAGTTAGTTGCCTCAAGGGTTTTTTAAATGGGGTTTATGGGTAAATAGGTAAAGGGGGTTTAAAACAGTGAACGGAAACCAAATAGGTAATACTATATTGGTCCTGCTATAATCTGAGGGCATTTTTTATTACTATATTTGAAGTGGGAACTTCCACTGGTATTTTTTTTTTTATGGGCACAAGACGCACAAAGGTTCAAATCCTATGACGAGGGGCCCGCTTGAGAAAGGATTGAAAGAGCTCAGAAAGAGAGTGAGAGACAGCTTGTTGATTTAGACTTGAAAAGCTGCAACTGTAGGAAGAGGGAAAGCAGCAGATGGCAAAGCATTCCAAAGCGAGAGGTTCTGACAACCAAGAGGAAGAATGAGAAACAGAGTGGGATGCAGGATACAAAACAGTATATCGGTGCATGGTGCTTGTCAGCCGAGTTACACGAGTAACTATGGTATGCTTCCATCTGGTGATTTTATAGATCATTGGGTGGGCTTTCCGCAAATAGGAAATACAGGTCATTCTTGAGGCTAGGCTGAGTTTGAACCCCCTCAGAATACCAAAACTCTCTAATCACCATTAGGGTATCTTGACTGCCATCATTCTATAGCAGAACCTGTTGAGATACCTCTACTACCCCATGGTTGGTGGGTGACTTGTACCACACTCAGAATACCATTCTCTCAATCACCTTAGGTGATCTCTGACTGCATCCATTCTATAGCAGAACCTGGTGAGAACTCTATAACCCCATGGTTGGTGGGTGGCTGTACCCACTCAGAATACCACTGCTCTATTCACTATTAGGGTACTTGGACTGCCCATCCCTCTATAGCAGAACCTGGTGCGAGAACTCTACTACCACAGTGGTGGGTGGCTTGTACCAAAACTCAGAAAATACACTGCTCAATCACATTGGTGTATCTTGACTGCCATCCAATTTATAGCAGAACCTGGGGATGAGAGACCTCTACTACCCCATGGTTGGTGGGTGGCTGTGTAGCACTCAGAATTACCACCGCTCTAAACACCATTAGGTGTATCTCTGGACTGCATACATTCTATAGCAGAACCTGGGAGATACCTCTACTACCCCATGTTTGGTGGGTGGCTGTACCACACTCAGAATACCACTGCTCTAATCCATTAGGGTATCTCTGACATGCATCCTTTCTATAAGCAGAACCTGGTGAGATAACCTTATACACCATGGTTTGGTGGGTGGATTGTACCGCATCAGAATACCACTGTCTAAAACACCATTAGGTGGATCTGACTGCGATCCATTCTATAGCAGAACCTGGGAAGATACCTTAATACCCCATGGTTGGTGGGGGCTTGTACCACACTCAGAATACCACTGCTCTAATCACCATAGGGGATCTCTACTGCATCCATGATATAGAAGAAACCCACATACCAAGAATGAGCTTCATCCATCCAGGATTAACATTTTAACAATACTAGGCTGATACATACATACACACTCACACATAACACACAATGTCATGACTCCTGATTACTAGATTCCTCTGACTTCGTCAAGGAATCAAGAAGCCTGCATTAGTTATATATTATGGTTACACTGAAATGAGTTTTATGTATGCTACTTTATTGTTATCATCATTCACAGAGATATTCCTATTCTCCATGAGACGTCCAGGCTTTCTGGCAGATTTGGCTCTGGTGAGGTCATCACCCTGGCCATAACTGTGTTGCCCCGCTTCTTTCGTAGCGTCCACCTGATGAAGAAACATGAAATGCCATTATTTTAAGCTGAAAAGAATATTGAACACTGTAGAGAAAAGATGCTATACCACATTATGTGATGATGTCATATATTAAGCAGATTTTTTTTTTTTTTTTTTTTTGGGGGGGGGGAGGGGGGTAGTTAGTGCATCAATGGTTTTTAAAATTGGTGTTATGGGAGGTAAATAGGTAAATGGGGGTTTTTAAAAAGTGTGAAGGAACACCACACCTAGGTAGTACTATATGGTCATGCCTATAAGCTGAGGGATTTTTTTATTACATTATTGAAGGGACAATTCCACTGGTAGTTTTTTTTTATGGCACAAGGCGGACAGGATTAAAACCTATGACGAGCGCCCGCTTGAGAGAGGATTGAAAGAGCTATGAAAGAGTAGTCAGCCCCAAGACAGCTTGTTGATTCCGACTGAAAAGCTGCAAACGGTAGGAAGAGGGAAAGCAGAATGATGGCAAAGCATTCCAAGAGCAGAGTTCTGGATAACAAACGAGGAAGAATGAGAACAGTTAGGGGGGAGGCAGGAATTACCAACAGTATACGGTGCTTGCTGCTTGTCAGCCGAGTTACCGAGTAACTATGGTTGCTTCATCTGGTGGATTTTATAGATCATTGGGTGGGCTTTTCCTCAAATAGAATACTTGTCATCTGAGATAGGCTGAGTTGAACTCCTCAGAATACCACTGCTCTAATCACCATTAGGTGTATTCGACTGGCCATCCTTCTATAGCAGATACCTGGTGAGATACCTCTACTACCCCATGTTTGGTGGGTGACTTGGACCACACTAAGAATAACACTGCTCAACCCACCATTGGGTACTCTGGACTGCCATCCATTCTATAGCAGAAAAGACCTGGTGAGATAACAAAAAAAACCTCTAACTACCCCATGGTTTGGTGGTGGCTGTACCACACTCAGAATACCACTGCTCATCACTATTAGGGTATCTCTGATTGCCATCCATTCTATAGCAGGAACCTGGTGAGTACCTCTACTACCCCATGGGTGGTGCGGTGGCTTGTACAAACTCAGAATACACCACGCTCTAATCCCATTAGGTGTATCTTGACTTGCCATCCATCTATAGAGAACCTGGTGAGATACCTCTATACCCCATGGTGGTGGGGGGCTGTAACCGCAATCAGAATACCACTGCTCTAAACACCATTAGGTGTATCTCGGACTGCGATCCATTCTATAGCAGAACCTGGGAGATACCGTACTACCCCAGGTTGGTGGGTGGTCTTGTTGTACCACACTCAGAATACACTTGCTGCTAATCAAATTAGGTGTATCTCTGACTGCCATCCTTTTATAGACAGAACCGGTGAGTACCTCTACTACCCCATGGGTGGTGGGTGCTTGTACAGCCATCAGAATACCACGCTTTAAACACCATTAGTGTATCTCTGACTGCCATCCATGTCTATAGGCAGAACCTGGTGAGATACCTCTACTACCCCATGTTGGTGGTGGCTGTACCACACTCAAGATACCACTGCTTTAATCACCATTAGGTTGCATCTCTGACTGCGATCCATTCTATAGCAGAACCTGGTGGAGTTACTCTTCTACCCCATGAGGTTGCGTGGGTGGCTTGTACCGCACTCAGAATCTCACTGCTCTAAACACCATGAGCGTGTAATCTCCGAGCCATTCATTCCTCTAGCACCAAACAGTAAGGATACTATACTAGGCACGGTGGAGGGTGGCGGAACCACGCAGAATACCAAAGCTCATTCACATTAATTAGGTGTACTCGACTGCCATGCATTCAACAGCAATACCAGGTTAAGATACCTCTATATTGCATGGTTGGTGAGTGGCAGAACCACTCAGACAAGGCGACCGCCCCCAGTGTCTCGCCTGGGTACGCGATCAGTTGTGTCATCTATTAGTCACCACTGCGCCACAATGTTTTGATAAAAATTGTGTACTCTCCAGTGAGATCAACTCCTAGAGCAATATGGCATTCCAATGAACACGCCCAATGTTATGCGAAAAGCTATTAAATTAAACTTTGACCCTTTAAATACCAAAGTAAGAGGTCGATCCGAAGAGGAGTTTGGTCTCCTCAATAAAGCCCACAAAGGTCTATCACAATCCAAAAATAACCACTTTCTACACATTATTCAAGACTCAACCTTTAACACATGACCACAGACAGAGTCAAATTGAGGTAAGAGGTAACACAAATGCAGATCAACAATTATATCACAATGTGTGAAACCACTTCCAGCCTTCACAGATATTCAATCTCCCACGTTTATGCCAGGAAAACATGCTTTTGACCCCTAAGTGACTCTTGAATGACCTTTAATGACAGGGCAGTTTTATGAAAAGTGTAACTCCAGTGATACATCCACTCCTAGGTTAGTCATGTTTGCATTCTCCATAACATGCCGTGCGTTGCCAAAAAGTACTAAAATCAGTTTTACCCCTACGTGACCTTGATGACCTTAATGACATGACGGTTTTTATAAAAATTGTATCTTCTTATGTGATGCAATTCAATCCAGAAGCATATTGCATTCAATGAACACGATAATGTTATGCTGAAAAAAGCATTAAATTAAACTTTGCCCCCTTGTAACTACCAAAGTATGCTGTCGATCGAAGCGGGAGTTGGTTCCTCCATGGTGAAGTACACGAAGGTATATCAAATATCCAAAAAACTAGTTTCTATTTTTTTTGCCGTAACCTCCTTGAATAAGCACAGGTCTTCAGACTCAACTTCTGACCACTGATGACCACACGACAGAGGTCACATTGAGTCAGGGTCACACACATGCAGGTCACCCATTATATCACAATGGTGAACCTCCAGCCTTCGCAGATATCAATTCTCCGATTATAACAAGAAAACAGTTTTTGATCCCCTAAGTGGACCTGGCATGGACCTTGTAATGAATGGCAGTTTTTATTGTGAAAATTGTAACTCTCCATGTGAGACATCCACTACTAGGAGCATTTTGCTCTGATTAACATGCCCAGTGCTTTATTGCAATTAATAGTACTAAAATCAGTTTTTGACCCCTACGTGGACCTTTTGGATGACCTTGAATGGGAAATTGACGGTTGTTTATAATAAAATTGTTACTCCCATGTGAGCATTCCACTCCTAGAAGCATATTGCATTCCATGAACACGCCCACTGTTAGTTGCGAAAAACGGTATAAAATTGAACTTTGATTCCTTGAACTACCAAAGAGTAAGGTCCGATCGAAGCGGGAGTGGTTTCTCCCATGAAGTACACAGGAAGGTCTATCACATATCCAAAATAACTAGTTTCTATTTTTTGACTGGAACCCTGAATAAGCACATTTATTTAAGCTTCAACCTTTACTCACATGAACACCCGACAGAGGTCCAACATTGAGGTCAGAGGTCACACCACAGGCAGGTCAACAAGTTATATCACAATGGTGTGAAACCTTCAGCCTCAAGATATTCAATTCTCCGATTATGCCCAGCAAACAGTTTTTGACCCCTAAGTGACTTGAATGACCTTTAATGACATGGCAGCATTTATGAAAATTGTAACTCTCCATGTGATACATCCACTCTAGGAGCATTTTGCATTATGAGTAACCTAGCCCTATGTGATATTGCCAAAAAGTACTAAAATCAGTTTTGTAACCCTACGTGAACTTGATGACCTTTAATGACATGGACGCGTTTAAAAAAATTGTTACTCTCCGTGAGGCATCCACTCTTAGAAGCATAGTGGCATTCCAATGACACGCCCAATGTTATTGCGAAAAAGTTATAAAATTGAACTTTGTACCCCTTGTAACTACCACAAGTAAGTGTTACGATCGCAGCGGGAGTTAGTTTCCTCCATGTAGCACAACAAAGGTTCTATTGTCACAGATCAAAAATGACCAGTTTATAGTTTTTTGCCCGGAAACTTAGAATTGCCAAATTTATTTCAAGACTCAACCTTTTAACCCCATGACCACCCGACAGAGGTCAAATTGAGGTCAGGGGTCCACCACCATGCAGGTCAAACAGTTATATCATAATGGTGAACCTTACAGCCTTCATAGATATTCAATTTTCAGATTATGGCCAGAAAATAGATTTTGACCCCTAAGTGACCTTGAATGACCTAATGAAGGGACAGTTTTATTCGAATAATTGTAACTCTCATGTGATACATCCACTCCTAGGAGCATTTTTGCCTTATGATGAAAATGCCCAGTGCTTTTGCCAAAAGTACTCAGTACTGAAATAGTTTGATTATACCCCTACGTGACCTTTTGGATGACCTTCAATAACTAGCGGTTTCAATGTAAATTGGTACTCTCCATGTGAGACACCCACGTCCTAGACGCATATTGCATTCAATGAACACGCCCAATGTTATTGCGAAAAAAGCTATTAAATTAAACTTTGACCCTTGTAACTACCAAAGTAAAGTTCCGATCGAAGCGGGATGGTTTCCTCCATGAAGCACACAAAGGTCTATCACAATTTCCAAAAAGACCAAGTTTCTATTTTTTTTGCCCGTAACTTTCTAAATATAGCACATTTATGCAAGACTCAACCTTCAACCACATGACCACCCGACAGAGTCAAATTGATTCGGTCAGCGGTACACACATGAGGTCAACAATTATATCACATTGGTGACCCTTCCAGCCTCTTCACAGATATTTCAATTCTCCGATATGGCCAGAAATATTCAGTTTTTGACCTCAAGTGACTTGAATGACCTTTAATGACATGGCAGGTTTTATGAGAATGTTAGCTCTCCGTGTGATTACATCCCACTCCTAGGAGATTGCTTCTGATGAAAACATGCCCAGTGCTGTTGCCAAGAAGTACTAAAATCAGTTTGGACCCCTAAGTGCCTTTGAGACCTTCAATGACTGGCGGTTTTTATGAAACATTGTTACTCTCCATGTGATGACATCCACTCTAGAGCATTATTGAATTACAATGAACAACGCCCCCCCAATGTTATTGCCGAAAAAAGCTATAAATAAACTTTGACCCCTTTAACTACCAAAGTAAAGTGTCGTCGAGGGGAGTTGGTTCTCATGAAGCACACAAGGTTCTATCACATATCCGAAAATAACCAGTTTATTTTTTTGCCTGTACCTCCTTAAATTTTAGAGGCCACATTTATTCAAGAATCAAAACCTTTTAACCACATGCCCACCCGAGAGAGGTCAAATCGAGGTCTGAGGTCACACAATGCAGGTCAACAATCATACCACAACGGTGAACCTTCCAGCCTTCACAATTTCAAATTTCTGATTATGGCCAGATGAAAACAGTTTATGACCCTTTTAAGGGACCTTGAATGACAGATTAGTTAACCATTAAATGACCTTGGGGCCCTCGTCCCTACTGTTAAAATTATTGGCACTAGAGATACCCTCTCCACCAAGTTTCGTCATAAAATCCAGCAAACTTAAAAAAATCGCAGAAGAAATTATGCAAATTAGACTAAGTATAGAATATATGACAGGAATTGATCGATTCGGACTCTTAATAGTTGTTATATACCCTGAACGCATCACAATGCATCTACACCGATCAAGAGATATCTGTACACAAGCTTCCAGGCCAAGTTTCATTAACTATGCAAAAAGTTCGAGCCTGGGAGGAGGATTGTAACTCCTGCCACCACCGTCCGACAGCTAGCTTGCGGCGGACCCTGTGGCCTGGCTCCCCTCCCATGGGCCAGGCCGATTGTCCGGCCGCGGGAACCGGGTTTAGCACCCTGTACCCAGGGTGCTGCGCACCCGAGGTCGGTCCGAGCCACGGGACCCTCCGGCGGAAGCACCCCGGCTTTCTCGGAACCGGCTCGCTCGCTGGCTGCGCTGGCAACGAAAGCCACGGATGTGCCGTGCATGGACCGTGGTTGGGCATCCGGCCCCCCACCATGCCAGGTGTGGCCGCCACCTGTGGTCAGTGCCCCCGTTTGGCGGGCGCTTGGCTCACGGCAGCCGGGAACGGCTCGCCCCGGCTGCGGAAGCCGGGGGTGCGCCCCCTGCCGAGCCGTGGGCCACGCCGGGCCGAGCCGTGCCCAAGTTCCACGCCCGCGAAGACCCAGCCGTGGCTGCTTTGTGGCTCGTCCGCCCGCAGAGGGGGCCGGCCCAAACGCCGCCAGACCATAGGCTGACCCAGGTAGGTTCCCCCGGGGGCCGAGAGCTGTAAACGAGCCACACTGGGGACATGACCGGTTTCTCTCCGGGGCTCTAAGCCGGCGGCGAGGGGACAGAGGCACGGCCGCTTTTTTTGTCTTCTTCCGAGGGAGTCCCGCGGGTCCAAGCCTTGGTCAAGCGCTCCAGCTCCTTCTCCTGCAGCACCGGTAATGGCGGGTGTGAACCGGGACCTCGCCCAACCCTCGCAGACACAGCACATCCGTTGTAGCCGAACAGACCGACATCTCTGGACACTCCTTTGGTGGCAGTCCAAAACCTTAAACGGCGGAACTGCTGGCATCGTAACACACGTGGGGCATAGCTGTGACCCGCCTTAAGGAAAAACTAGCCACCAGCCGACCAAAAACGGAGATATAAACCCATGGTACGCTGAGCCGGTGGTAACCAGGCTCAGACCTTCCTGACAACCGTAGTAATTAACTACGGTCACAAGCCACCGTGGCAGACGGTATCCAGGCTACGACTTCTGATAACCGCAGTAAGTTTAGTCATACTGCGGCTTACCGACCACGTTGGCTACGGTCTCCAAGGCTCGGCGCTGCTTGACAACCAAAACAAAAAGGCCGTGCTGGAAAATTCCATGGGAGTTGATCTTGGGGCAAATTAGCTGTGAGCAAATCCACGGTCCAAAACTAATGATACGTAGCAATTTGGAGCTTCATCAGTAAAAGGTCCATAAAATACGTAGAAATGCAGTCACAATTCCTGGTTTTAAGATGTTAGTCCCCGAGGGAAAGAAATTAAGCATTCCCCCAGGGTAAAACCTGTTAGATCGAAAACCCTCTTCAAGATGCAAAGCCAAACGAAGTATAGTGGCCTACAAAAACCCAGCCCGGGGAAAAGGAGAAAAAAGGGAGGGGAACGGGAAACCCAAGGGGCACGGCAGGGCGGGAACAGGGAGGGAAGGGGAGACCAGCTATTTACTAACGCCGCGAGCGAAAACGGGAGACGAGAAGAGAGAGCAAAAACCCTTTCAAACCTCACGCAAAATCCGAAAGGGAAACTGAGAAAGGTAGGAGAAAACTGGAAATCTGTAAAGATCGTTTGATGAAGAATGAAGAGTAAGCCTTAAAAAGGTGAAAGCGACGGCTTTTTAGGGCTGAAATCATCAGAGCCAAACACTCAACATTGTAGGAAAAGCATGGCAAAATTTATGAGAAGGGCGTGGGTGGGTGGCCAACCAGGTGATTTGTGTAATTGACAGAAGCTCAACATGGCATTGGGCGTGGGGCATAGTCCATGTGGGTGGTAAGTTGAAAAACATGGATAAATACTGCTGTTTAATTCAGGCATGAGCTAATAAGGGCCCCCCCACTGCTGATCATCATCAGGGGTGTTCTGTGTAGCATACTGTGAATGTGTACAGCAATAATCAAACAACACTTTGTGTAGCAACACACAAGAGAAACAACATTTCAAAATCACTGCTATGTCACCATCCTCGCCTCTTTCTCCTCCCCCCCATCCCCCCCCCCCCCTCCCACACCTTACCCGTTGGTTGGAGTGTCGGTGTAGCGGAAACACTGCTTGCTTGGGCAAAATTATAATCCAAAGACACAACATAATTCCTAGAACCACAATGAGGTCCCTTGTGGGCCCACCTGGGTGGGGAGAAAGCCGTACTAAGAGCCCCACTCCCCACTACTTCCCCCCCCCCCCCCTCCCTTCCCCCCTCCTGCTGTAAATGACCTACCTGCCTATCTCTTGGCTCTCTTCTATTGGTGGGCTGATCCTGCCTCAGGGACTTAAAAACAACCAGGATACAAGTGGAAGACAATTGCAGAGAGATGCTTTTGCACTGCCTGGATTGCCACAAACAACATTTTTTCCTAACAGAAAATTTCTAACGGCATTGTGGTCCTATACAGGGTAGGGATCTGATTGAAAGAAAGGTGCTCACGAGGTGATAATTCAGGTTCTGTCGGTAGTCACATTATGCAGCATCCTCAGTTTATAAGTTCTCATCAGTGTTTATAACAGCAGACAGGGATAACACTGGGGTCCTAGTCTGAGACACAGCTCATAGACTGCTAAAAAGACAATGACGGAAGACCATAAGGCCAGCATCTTGTTTGGTTCTTTTTTAAAATAGCATTATCATCTATAATGTACCTAAGAAGGAAACTTTCCAAAGAGAGACTTAGTGGTCATTTTGTTGTGTATTAGTGTGTCTGTCTGTAGGTGTGCAGCAACATTTTCTGAACTGTGAATGCCCTCATGGTGGTGAAATTTTGTGTGCAGCTGTTTTTTTTTCCAGGCCGAAACAGATAATTTGCATAAAATTGCATATTATTGGCAGAATAGCCCTATAGATTGTATACAAGATTGCCCAAGATCAGTATATGCATTGTGATGCAGTTCGGTGTGTATGACAACTATGAAGAGTACACAGACATGGTTAGATTTCGGGTGTTGCATATGCTGATCAGGTAGCCTAATTTTATTATGCATAATTATCCATTATCGGCTGCCATTCTCAAACTTGGATGTGGTGGATGTGGTTCTATAGAGTTATTGAAGGACTTTGCGAGGATGCAGTATGACTCTCCGACCTATACCAAAAAACAGTAGGGTTCCTGTACTCCCCATAAGAAAGCTACACACCAAATTTGAACCCGATCAGACCAACCATTCTGGACTTATCGTGTTCACAAGGTTTTGACCTCTGGTGACCTCAGATGACCTTGACCTGACCCCAAAATGATAGGGTTCATGTACTCATCATGGGGAAGACACATACCAAGTATGAGCTTCATCCATCCCGGTGAGGTTGAGTTATAGTGTTAACGAGCAAAATTGTCAAATTTATGGACTTTTTACAATTTTCTATTTTTGACCAAACTTCACCCCGACCAATACCAAAAACAATAGGGTTCCTGTACTCCCCATAAGAAAGCTACACACCAAATTTGAACCCGATCAGACCAACTATTTTGGACTATGGTGTTCACAAGGTTTTGACCTCTGGTGACCTCAGATGACCTCTGACCTGACCCCAAAACAATAGGGTTCCTGTACTCATCATGGGGAAGACACATACCAAGTATGAGCTTCACCCATCCAGGTGGGGTCGAGTTATCGTGTTCACAAACCAGCGTTACAAGCACACACACATACATACATACAGACACACATACCACACTGTGGTATTGTGCAATATGCATGATATGATCTCCAACTCACAACTTGGAGTATAATAACTTTGCAACACATTTTTTATGAAGATGGAGTTTGACCAATAGCTTCAATTTGCCTCCCTCTTTATTATAAAATCCTTTACACACGCTCGTTTCAGACCCTTTGAAGGTTTACTGATTACATTCTCACAATGGTTGGATGCTTCAGATGAATTCCACAAGGCGATCGCAAAAGGTCTCGCCTGGTCGCGCGATCGGTGGTTTCTGTTATTCACTACGCAAACAACCAACTAGTCATGCAGACCACTGTCATGTCAAACGAACATCACATACAATGAGCTTATAACAGCAGTTAAATTGTCACAGGAGCTATGGTTTACTCGTGCCTCAGTGCTCTATTCTAACAGAAGCTATATATGATGGAATTCAAATCAAATTCATGCTCAAACACATCAGATCCAGGAAATGTTAACGGCCCATACCTACTGAGTTTGGCAAATTCCTACCAAGTTGGAAATTAGGCACATACACCGACCTCTACTGACCCCAGCTGTAGCTTTAAAATGATCAGGATCTAAGGTGGATCACATCTACCATGCTTGGTGGAAATCCAACAAACTTTCAAAAATTGCATAAATTATGCAATTGGACACATTAAATGACCTCCAGTGACCCCAGCTTCACTTTTAAATTTCTCGGAAACCATGGTAGACCACATTCCCCAAGTTTCGCGTAAATCCGACAAACTCGAAAATTAGCATAAATTATGCAATAGACCCCTTATTAGCATATTTCAAGCTGGAAATCTAATCATCTTCATCTACCTGTCATCCATTCCCTACATGCCAAACTACATCACTGTAGCACATACAGTTCTTGTTATCTGTGCTAACGAGCTTAAACATAAATTACATATAAATTACTAATTTACCCACTTAATTGATGAAAAACCTGTTCTGCTAGTCCCTGGCCCATGAATCAGCCCATGCAGGCCATCCATTCATGTCTGCCTTGGCTAAGAATCCACAAAACAGCATGGATTTGTGAATGTGTGGACCATGAATACTCACCCCAGATAGGACGCTGCCCCACCCTCCATGCGCAAGCTGGACTTCTGACAATAAAACCTGAACTGGCCACCCCACTGGCCTTCTCATTTTTGCCAGGCGACGGTGTGAGTTGAATATGTGAAATAGATCCACTTTAATTGACTATCCATAAATACCATGTGAACCCAGTTTTTAAAATTTTCGAAATTTAGTGCCCTTCGGGCTCTCAAGTGGCTGAAACTGGTAGCCCGAAAGGGCCACTGGGTGTCCATAATTTACCGGTGTTTAAAATGTTACTTGAATGCAAAAAAACAAAAACAATCTGAACTGAACTCTCGCTCATACCCTTGAGCCCACTCCCCCCCCCGCCCCCCTCAAATTGCACTTGCGATTTGCTGGGGCCTGCCTCTGCTGGTGCCAATTCCACAAATGCTATCTCTGACCTTGGATCTTTCCCCATCATCTCCGCCACTTTTCCTGCTCGGAGCATAACTTTGTCTAGGGTTGCGCGTACCTAATATAATTTTTTGGAACAGGTATTACTGATGCCCTGGCACCATTATCGGTCCGGTGCCGTACCAGTATTCTCGCTTGCCTACAATCATGCTAGCGAGGTCGTTATTTTACACTGATACTTGCAGCTCCTGTATGGGCTTTCTATTTTCCACATGGCCTTCTTGTATACATCCTCTTTTACGTCAAAAGATTCCCCCAAATTATAACTTCTGTAGCATAATGTTTGTATTTCTCATTTTGTATCGATAGACAACGTACGTATGGCAAACAGCACCTGCATGTGACCACTGTCCATGCTGTTACGGGGCAGAATTACATGTACTCCATTCTTCTTCCCTATAAATAATGACGCCCAGCAGGCCGGCCCCGCACCACAAACAGTTCACTAGTTGCAATTGCCTGTAGCCCTACGTACTGTGATTATTTTAGCTAGAAAACTGAAGCAGGCACAGTTTTAATCAGCCCTAATACCACCAGATTTGCGCTAAACCTTCATGTATAATTATTTTTTCCACTAATTGCCCAATTAATCACATCCATTCATTCATAGAATTGTAGGCCCACCACGCGTATGCGTCGCAGTATCGCGGATCGAGTGGACCGACGATCGCTAATAATTCCAGTCCCAATCACAGAGTTAGTTAGAAACTCCCATAAATGTGCGATAAACAGGTTTGCTGTCGGCGGCCTGTACCAAGTCAATAGGAGTGGTCGACTTGGTAGTTGAGTAACGCACCGTACATTATCATTGGGAATGCAATTGTCAGAATGCTAGTCAACAGTAAGTAGGTGATGACCACGTGTCCAAACAGGGCTATGTATTGAAACTAGTGCAACAGCATTGGGCGAGAAAGCAAGCAACATATAGCTTTGCATGCAGTTTTATTATTACGTTACCATAAGCTGCGAGGGGTGTTCATGGGCAGCATGGGAAATTCGGCAAATAATGCAAATACACACTTGCAACACCCGTGGGGCAGTTTTCCGCGCAGTTTTATCATTTTCAACAGGTTGCGGATTGAGCTGCGATGAGCGGGGGCGGCTGGGGATCGGCGAAAAACACATGATATATGTGTTGAGCTGTGGCTATATCAGTATGGGTCCGTCATACTGTATTTGAACTTACACAGACTACAGATTGCGGTAGCCCGATGGGATTTTCGCCAACTGAAATCAGTAGGCCAGCCGGCAGAAAGTGATCAGTAGAAAGTGGAAGCCCGGGCTACCGGCGCAGAGGATTTTTCGAGCACTGCATGTGACATATGTATGTAGAAATCGCGTGTAGAAAGTGAAATATAACCGCTATTATTCTGATACTAAACACTGGCTGACCAAATGAGAATATAGCGCATGACACGCAATGCCTTGCGTTTATGTAGACTCGACTAAGCGAACCGAGCAAGCAATCTGATGCCGGTGTTAGCTGTCGGAAACGCGGTGTACAAGATGCACGTGCGCGTGTGGCTTGCACAGTTTATCGAACACTCTTGAAGCGTTTCGCTGCCAATTTTGGGAATTATTATCACACTTTTCTATGGGACATTAATAAAAAGTTAGAATTTAAACCGTTTTGACGTCATAGTGTGTAGTTCATAGGAAAACCCTCAGATGCGCTCTGGCTTTCTAATACTCTATCTGTACGTAATCCCAGTTTATCTTCAACAAGGCCCTCGATTCGGTCAGTATATCCTAAATGATTAGCAGATTACAGTGAACCAGAAAGCATAAACTAAAACTCACTTATCGTAAAGATTCTTGAGACCGGATGGCTTTTTATCTTCGGATGGAGCCGGAGAGGAATTGTTTTCTTCCATGGAAGAGGAGGGGGGATTGGCAGAAGGAAGGTTGAAGGGCGGGAATGAGGGAGCCTTGTCCGGGTTCTTCAGTCGTTTCAGGTTTGTTGAACGTTTAAAACCTGATCCCTTGTTGTCGTGACGAGCAGCCTGCAGTAGAAGGAATTTCGGGCATCAATAACCTTCTCGTGGTTGAAAGTGAGCATGCTCACCGCTGAGCGTTCAGGGAGTATAGAAGAAATTTCCCCCGTAGCTCTATCATTAAGGCCTATTTTAAACTGTCACCACTCTCTTGAGAATGCAACTACTGTAATTGATCTAATCTTTTCGGATGTTATTGTTGATGAGTATGTGAGACATCTTGCAGTGCCGGCTGCTAGAATGTACTTGTTTCATCTGGGATTTCAGAAGATTGTGTTGCACACTGCCCATCCATTTTGAGCGCAGTTAATACCGTTTTACCTTTGAACGCAATACCTTATCATCTCATTAGGAAATTTGGGTAAATTTGAATGGGCTCACTGATTGGATCAGCTATGTCCAAATGCAGCATTGAGAGCTGCCAGGAGAGCATGAAAAGTTAGGGCGGCACCACGTTGGGCGACATCTGGCAACACACAAGTAGGCTAAAGGAGAGACTGTACTAATGTGGCACCTACACTCCCAACAACTCTAGAAAGTGGTACCAGAGGACCAACATTATGGACAAGTATAAACATGACATAGGTCCATACGGCATTGTCCAATGTGAGTGATTGGTCTAATATGTGTGAGTCTAAGTGAGAGATATGTCATAGCAGATGAAGGTGCAATGTTATATGCGGGATACTTAAAGAAGGAATAAACTGCAACTGGGAGACTTACTGGCGAATGAACAGGGAGAATCTGAAGTTAGCTAAATAACAAACGAGACGCAACCGGTTCGTTATAACGCAAATTCAGAGTCGACTGTTTAGAAACCAGTTGTTAAAGAAAGTTGACTTGCTGGAGTTTAATCCTTAATTCTACAACCCGGAAATGAGAGCAAGATATCTAGATTAGATCTGTATCTCTAAAACAGTAAAATGCAGCAGGAGAGGTAAATATTTATTCGTATTCGGTATTGACAAAAATAACGGATGGCCACGTGATGGAGATTAGCCAATCAATGTTGAAGCTATAACGGATGGAGATCTTGGGGGAAAACCTCAAACACGTACAGTACTCCCGTATCCATTCTCTGGGGGCGCCCCCTGTACCAATCAAACAGGTAAGCATGACATGTTTATTGAACATTGATTTTCTGACACTTTGGGTTAATCAATGGTCGAGCGTTGTTGTATCCACTGGATATGCAATGGCGGGGGTTAATTCAAGCGATGCCACGAGGGCGCAGCCGTGGTGCATCGAGAGTTGGAACCCCTCCTAAGGATGTGCATGAACATCTGGAATAAAAACACATATCGACGTGATCAACCCCGTTCATCATACAAAGCGTTACTTGTTAAATATTGCATCAAATGGCCATCGCTTTACGATAAATTAACCCCCCGAAGACACGCAAAGAGTCTGTACATGCAGTACTCTTGAATCCATTTACTGTGGAAATATCGGCGCGCATTAGTAGTACGCGTAAAAATAATTGTACAACCCTATATGTATCCTCTTGTGAGCCAACACGAATTACATGCGCATGGCAACAAATGCCATTGCATGTTATCTCATGCGTCTATGGTTATCGCTCTACTCGGCTGTGAAGTACAGGAGACGGTATTCAAAGCGTTCAAATGATCGGCGCGTGGCTATGGTAGAGTCGTCCAATCGTGACCGTATAATGCACAATGGATTCCACCACCTAGCCAATACGATCTGAACGTTCTAAAATATGCGTGTGACAATTCAAATTCATAAACAAGTAACTGCCCGGCCAATCTACCGTGCATTAAACGGCCGGCACTATGCATACGCTGTTTAAATTTACGGTTAGACTGACCTGATTTCAGCCAATTTAGAGAGGAAGTATTTACTAGCAAGTATGAAATGAACACCAAAATATTACGCATATGTCCAGAGCTCATTGGAGCAACAAATGAATCAGAGCAGGAAGGAAACTAAATGAAGATATGAATGACCACCCTATTCAAGGCAAGGTGTTCCATTTCGTTTCTTCATTTGAATCGTTGGATGTTGGGACTTTGGTTTCTGATTTGCATGTGCTTCTATTAGGACACAAAAAAGAAATCGCAACAAAGTTGATATTACAATCAATGGTTTTGCAGTTGGAGCTTACTGAATGAGGCTAATTTGCCTCCAATCAACAATGAATATACAATGTAAGTTCGAAGTGATTCGAGGGGAACATGCTTTGATTGGAGTGTAAACATCTTTAATTATTGGTTGTGACGACCATCAATGGTGGCCTGCAGTATAAATGTCAATGTTCCGGGGAATGTGTTTCAAGTCGATGTCCCCGAGGTGTCATGAAAAAAAACTTATACGGAAAACAGGGAACATCGAACCCCGGGGAACAGCAAACCTCGAAACACTGGGGTGTCATTAAAACTAATGCATGCACAGGGAACATGAACCCCGGGAACATCAAACCCACTCGGGAACATCGGTCCTCGGGAACATCGAACCTTGTAAATTCAGGTGTCATTAAAACTCATCCACAACGAAAGCAAAGGCTAGTGATTCCTTGACTCGTCTGACCACCTATGCCAGACACAAGGCAAAAATGGGAGATTGCACCAGATTCATATGGGAAACCCATAAACGTCTGACAAAATTCCATTTTCCCAACCAACCAAAGGGGTCTAAGTCTTCGTGATAAGGGAAGCTACACACTAAATTTCAAGGTTTGCAGACTCTGACTCTGGTGACCGCAAATGAAACTCTGCCTGACCCAAAAAAATAGGGTTTCTGTACTCCCCATAAGAAAGCTACACACGAAATCTCAACCTGATCAGACCAAACGTTATGGACCTATGGTACAAGGTTTTCAGACTTTGACTCTGTAGACATCAGATGACCGATGACCTGACCCAAAAAAGTAGGGTTCCATGTAGTATCATTAGGAACACACATCCAAGTATGAGTTATCCATCTGTGGGGGGAGTTATCGTGTTTACAAGCCAAAATTTGCCCACCTATGACTTTTCACAATTTTCTATTTTCGACCAAAATTCACCCCGACTGAACTAAAAACAATAGGGGTCTTTACTCCCCATAAGAAAGCTATACACCAGATGTCAATCTGATCGAACCAACCATTCTGGACTTATCGTGTTACAAGGTTTTAGACTTTTGACCTCTGTTGACTCATATGACCTCGACCTGACCCCTTGAAACCAATAGGGTTAGTGTACCCATCATTGGAACACACAATACAAGAATTGAGATTCATCCATCCAGGTGGGGTTGAGTTATCGTGTTTACAAGCCAAAATTGCACAAATATCAACTTTTCACTATTTCCTATTTTTGACCAAAATTCACCCCGACTGAACCAAAAAACAATAGGGTCCGTCTTCCATATGAAAGCTATACACAAAATCTCAACCTGATCAGGACAACAATGCTGGACCTATTGTGTTTTACAAGGTTGTCAGACTTGACCCCTGTTGACCTCAGATGACTCTGACCTGACCCAAAACAAATAGGGGAGGCATGTACTCACATGGGGCACACACATATCAAGTAGAGCTTCATCCATCCAGGTGGGTAAAGTTATCGTGTTTAACGCCGAAAAGTGGCCAGAAAATCGACTTTTCTGCCACATTTTCGATTTTTGACTGAAATTCACCTCCGACCCAAAAACCAAAAAACAATAGGGTCCTACTCCCCATGAGAAAAGCTATACACAAAATTTCAACTTGATCAGACCCAACAACCAGAACTTGTTTGGGTGTTTTTACAAGGTTTTCAGACGTTGACCTCTTTTGGACCTCAGATGACCTCTGACCTGACCCCCAAAACATAGTTTGTGTACTCATCCATGGGAAACACACCTGCCAAGTATGGAGCTTCAGCATCCAGGGTGGGGTCGAGGTTATCGTGTTTACAAGCCAGGAAATTGGCCAAAATAGTGACGTTTCACACATTTTCTAGTTTTGAGTCCACAATTAACCCCGACCAGAACCAAAAAACAATCGGGTCCTGTACTCCCCATAAGAAAACTATTACACCAAATTCAACTTGATCAGACCAACCATTCTGGACTAGCGTGGTTGACAAGGTTTTCAGACTTTGACCTCTGTTGACCCAGATACCTCTGATCTGACCCAGGAAACAATAGGGGTTTCCACATGTACTCATCATGGGAACAACACATGCCAAGTATGAGCTTCATCCATCAGGTGGGGTCGAGTTATCGTTGGCTACAAGCAAAAGTGGCCAAAATATGACTTTCACAAATTTCTATTTTTGATTGAAATCAACCCCTGAAATGAACCAAAAAAACAATAGGGTTCCTGCTACTCCCTATAAGAAAGCTACGGACTGAATTTCAAATTGATCGGACCAAACCATTCTGGAATTTTATGGTTTACAAAGTTTTCGGGACTTTGACCTCTAGTGACCTAAGATGACTCTGACCTGACCCAAAAACAATTAGGGATCATGCAGCATCATGGGAGCTACACATACAAGTATGAAGTTTGATTATACTCAGAACTGATCAAGTTATCGTGTTGACAGATCGGGCGTCACACACCACACATAAACACACACACACACACACACACACGACGTGACTGCATAGATTCCTGACTTCGTCAAGGAATCAAGAAACGGGGAACATTGCAATCAGAAACATCGAACCTGTAAAGTGTGGATCATCAAAACATATGACGAAAACGGGGAACATAAACCGTGGGAACACGAACATCAGTACCCCCGGCTGATGAATGTCATGTGCTTGTACAGTTATCTGACTAGCGTTAGTAATTCTTCTGACCAAATGACAGGCCTATGACTGGAGGTCTTCTATCATATCATGCCAAGAGATTGGTGGCCAATGGTGGGTATGGCAACTTATGAGTTTTGTTTGTTGATAAGAGGGAAGTGGGTAGTTGGAACAATGCAGCCCAGTAGATGCTGTTCTCGCCGGCCCGGTAGAATAGTGTCAGTTGAATACAATTCTGGGATTCATTACCACTATAGGGATGCTGACACATTTTTTGGGTACTGTATGCGGATTTCCAGGCAAGGCACATTCGTCATGTGCAGAGATAAATTCCACCTTTTTCGAGCCTTTGGACCCTGAAATAGACACTCCGTCTGCCATGTTGGGAACAAGGATGTTGTGGAGTGAGGTAGTCAGAAGGAATCAGCTTTGTCTCACGCCTGCAGTGACATGAATAACAAGCTTGTCAAACACAACATTCTGATAAGTTCAAAGAGAAATCACTTATACCTTGAGCAGCCATAACCTTCTTAGCCATTTCCCTTGGCTTTCCTCCTGGCTAGTGTCTTGCAGCTATAATGGAAATAAGAGAAATGACAAGGCACATGTACATGTATTCATGGTAGTTGACACTGTGGAGTCGAATACACTGTATGACACGAATTGTTCCAGTAATAGTTAGTAATTAGACCAAACTCCCACAAGGTTTCAGTGTAATTTATGCAAATATTTCACAGCAGGAGGAGGCACGCAAAATGATGCTTGTATGGCTTGAGTTTGCTAGGAACCCCCCCAACCTGTTAATTGGAAAAAGAAGTTACACAAGCATAAATTGTACATTGTCTTCATAGTAAGTTGGTAAACCACATTTGAGACAAGTTGTAAAATACAAACAAATCTCACCTGATTACACAGCCGAAGAATTTGTAATGTCTGTACTAGACAAACCATGAGGATTCAGTTCAATTTATGCAAAATACGTGACAGTGAAGATGTGAAACTCACTGCATTCTAAAAGGTTCCTCACACTGATTGCATGATTTGTTACTTCAAGACAAACAGAAAAGTGGACAACAGCAGACATTGAGACTCCTTGAGCTACTCACCCACAGCCAGAATCGTCTATCAATAATTAGGCTCCAAGGCATTTATTTCTACGTTTGAGAGACTCCATGAAGCCTGATGGGCAGAGGACAGCTAAAAACAATAACCTCCACGGCGGCACAGACAAGTAAAAACAATAGCCTGACACCATCCTCATATTGTACAGAAAAGCTTGAAAAAAATAGCCTCCCTCCTTCTACTGGTGCATAGACAAGCTAAACCATGGACTCCACCTTCATAAGATTGTACAGACAAATCTCAAGAGGTCCCCCCAACCTGTTCTCCGGAAGTTTCCAAGCAGCACTGATTCAATTGAGTCAATAAAGGCTCAGGTAGGCCGTATTGGTCGTAGTGGCGTATTGATCATGGATGAGCACTGCGATGGACTCGCCTTCTTCTCGACCAGTGCTCAGATGATTAAGGGGGTAATCAATTCAACCTGCTCCAGGGACCGCAAAAGGACATCAGAAACTCAGGACCCGCACTTTTTCAAGGAACATGGAGGCGCGGAAGTTCAAAGGACTGCGCACAGCTCGACAGTCGGGACAGACTACAATATCCTGTAACAAACCCCAGTAACTCCAGAGAATCCACTGCATTCAAGCAGATACAATGAGAGTGAAGGATCAAAAACCTTCCACATCACAACTGCAAGTACAGACACCTATGGAAAAATGTTCAGGTGACTGCTGGATTTCAAACCTGGATAATTTCTTGCAAAGTGTTCAATGATACTGATACACTGATTACACAGTTTTCTTGCCTACCAGAGGGTGCAGTTGGGGAAAACACAGTGCTGGGGCAACACAAAAGATTACGGAAGATAGCAATTGGCTCTACCTCACACCCTCCAGATACTGCGTTATTAAGTTGCTTCTACTACTTACCTATTCACAGGCTGAGGGGTGGAAGCTGGGGTTGTAGGGTGATTTTTTTGATAGCTGCAATGCTTTCCTCTGTAATTTTGAAGCAGACAAAATTATTCCTTTCGTATTGCCATTTAAAAACAAAATCAGCGGGCAGCAGCATCTACCTCAAAACCTGAAAATGATTCCAGACTGTACCTTTATACATTCTTTGTGAATGACATTTCGTCTCTTACAACTTGGCTTCTGTACTGTTTTTGGGGTGCTGGATGCTCTGCTGTTGTTTATTCTGCTGAGAAATCCACTCTCACAACATTGGAACACAAGTAAGGTGCAAATGACTCAGATATGTGCATAGTGCAGCTAACTATCGCACATCATGCCTATAGAACTAGTTGGGAAGGCAATGCAAGTTATAATATGTCATTTAAAGCTGAATTCAGCCTTTGAATATTCAAGAAATAAGATCAATGATATGGCAAATGAATGCTATCATTCGATACCTCATCTAAAGAAGAACTCATCAGTCCACAAAATACAGCACTAAAGTCATTTTATTTTTGAGCTGAGGAAATTGTGATCAGTCTGCAAATTTTCAAGAAAAGCCGGCCGTGTAACAAAATATACTTGTTCCCTCGCGAAGTTTCCACGAAAACATGGGAATTTGACCCGAATACTATCGTTCCAACAGTATTTTTCTTCAATTTCAGTTTTTATATCAGTCAATACAATAGACTCTACAGTATGGTAGCTTCGTGGTTGGAAAAGGAGACGGCAAAAGAAGGCTGAAGAGAACTTTAATATTGTTACTTCGCTTACAGCATCGCTTTTAATTATCCCCCAGTGTGCCACATCACAGCTAACTCACAGTTAGACACACATAGTAGATAACTTACATGGTAGCCTACCGAACATGTTAGGAGAACACAAATACATTGCTACAACTCCGTTTTATATTGCTACCTGAAATTGGGCCTGCCCTAGATCGCTTTGGTGGCATTACAGATTGTTGATTGGGTGAATCATATGTAGCTGTAGTAATAATACAGGATTGCACGGGCGATTATTCCAACTAGATTACTACTTCTCGCATTCTGGCAGCCAGCGCATCAGCTGCAGTGGGTAATCAAACCGGTGTGTTCTATGAAGTCTTTCTTTTCTTTGCAGCACTCGAGTATTGTTGAAAGTAAAATAAGTTGTAGACGAATTATGAAAAAGAACATTGTATTAAAAGCCACATCCATGATGCATTATGTTACAAAGTATTAGGATAGTATCCTTCTGTAGCTTTTAAATTCTCAGGAATGAATCATGTATATAATAGTATAGCCTAGAGATACCAGAATAAATACATACAAGAGTAGGCTCGAATGTAGTCTCACAAACTTCAACAATATCATTTGTTGCGACACTGAGCTCCCATATTTGGAAATAGCAATGTCAACCCATCCCTACCAAGTCTAATGAGAATATGCCAATTCCCCCATCTCATGTCAAACTCAGGACGTGACAATTTTTTCACAATCCTTCTGAATATTCCCAGAGATAATGCCCCTTGCGATCCATGAGGCACTCACTATTACTGTACCCAGAAAAGGCGAGCCAATGTCAAAGAAGGGTACTATTACAAACATTGCCAGTTCACTCAGTCTAACTCTACAAATTGCCTCAAAAATTACCCACTGTAGGCCAATCTTCTAAGTAAAATTGATCTCACCCAGAGTCACGTTGTGACTCACCATGTAGGGGACAAGTAGAGAGTGACAACATTATGAAGCAATTTGATGTGGAAATGAGCCACACTTGACGGACATGCCCAGGGTATTAGGGTGGACTGAGAATGTTACATTCCTCAAAACCACCTTGTTTCCGGTCTACCAAACTACGCAAACTCATATATACTTACCACATTGCCCCCCCCCCTTTTTAGCCTTCTAGTTTTCTTCGGGTGAAATGAATGAAATGAACCCTATTCAAATGGCAACCCCATCCGTCCTCTCTTTCCCAGAATTTCTGGTCAAATAGTCGCATGCTGGCGAAGTCCAGATTGTTTATTTGAAACAACGTTTCTGTCACGTTCCTAAAGAAGTGTTGCGTGGGGAAGGTTTTTGCACATACGGAAGATGGGAGAGAGTGGTTATTTTTCCCAATTTCATGTAATTTAAGTCAGTGACAGGGTGATAAGTACGAGATTAAAAGATGTAAAGAGTGAAGTAGAACAATACATATAATACAGGCCTGAGCTAAGGCTACATGAGTCAGCCCGAGTGAGGTGAATATTGTGAGTTTCTGATTAGCTCTGTTGACGGCTACTGCAAAGTTGCCCTCGATTATGAAATCAATTTCACGAGCTGCCTATATCGGAACAAATTCTTGATTTCTAAATCGAACTTGAGTGTATCAGATGGTCGCCATAGTGGAATCACATTTGACCCTCCTCCATCTCATGGTCATCATCAAAATGTCACCACTAATGTACCACCAGAATGCATTCATCTTGTGCGTCAGCGCCTACACGAAAAAGATGAAAACAACCTGTAATTCACCCCGATAGAGTTATTGATATCAACCAGTCAGTGTGCGCCCATGAGATGCCAGAGGGCAGCTCGCATGAGTTTGACATGACTGTAACGAAGAATGTATATACTGTACAGTTGTAGGAGAAGTTTTGATTACAAAATCCAGCGTTACATAGATGAAATTTCCCTCTCGATCAGTCCAAGTGAATTATGCCCAAGTAGTAGTATCAAGTTTGCTAGTGATCTATGAGCGTTTTTTTACCGTTATCACAACTGGTAAATAGTAATGGCCAGGTGAACGGGAAAAAAAATCTACCTCAAGTTCTATTAGTATTAATACAAATGCAGGCATTCCACTGACCCATGTTGACATAGGAGGAATTAAAAAATATTCCCAGCCCAAATGAAAATTTCCGGACAGAAAAAAAAAGACAAGGAACATTCAAACAAGAATTACGTTAAAAACTAATAGGCCTACAATACGAAACGCAATTTCAGCCGAAAAAGCTGATCAAAGAATGTCGGCTACACTTGGTATCGGGTCCTTCATGTATCATAAAAATAGTGCTGGCATCCAGGTCAGTTACTTCAGAATCACCAGCACAATTGAGCTGGAAATGGGGGCGCTCTTCCAAATTAGAATTTGAAACTGGGGTAAATAGTATGGAAGCTTGATGATGAGAGCTGGCGTCCGAGTCAAAGTCCCAATCTCATAACAAAGCTGGGGAAAAATGGGGGACGCTCCTCTTAAAATTGTAGGGCAAATCAGCTCAACAGAATGGAGCTAATGTAATGGACTGGTGTCCGGTCATTAGGCCCAACCCTAATGATTTTGTGTGGCTAGTGAGCTGGACAACTGGGTCAATCAATGGTGTCAGCAAGCGCATCATCTGAATAGAGATGCTACCATCAACCAATCAGCGATTGCGTGCTGAAACATACTGTGACTTCCTCTGCACTTGAAGGCTTTGGGCAAGTCATACTCATTATGGGCTACTTAAGAAGTTTGTCATGGATGAATATCTAAAGTTACTGTAACGCCGATTCCGAGAAGGTGTACCTTTTTGAGTTGACCCCTGTACGCCGAGTCCAAAGGTTTAATTAGGGAATCACACTACCACCACACGAATGCTATATTTAACTTGAATACCACACAGGTTATGATTTCTCTGCCCAATACGAACATTTAAAATTGTGCCTCAAACGTTCGTTCTTTTCCTGGAAATTAAGGCTATTCCTTGCCCCAACCAGAAAAATTCCCCATGTCACCCTGATATGTTCTAAATCTAATAGTGACCTCAACTAAATATTTAGCTAATTGAAATAAGTCTTTGTACTTTGTATGGTAATTCGATGAGATCATGTAGGCAACCTTGTAAAACCGCTTTCATAGGGGCACTTTGTGTTGGCAGATAGTCCTTGGATACGAGCCCAGAAAAATTTTTGCCCAAAATATTTATCACCATCATTTGTTGTTTATATTGCCACCATTTTACTTTATATCATTTTCACAGAAATTCGATTTGAAATCATGATTTGCCCTGGAACACTGAAGCTGAAACCACGTCCAGCTTCAGTGATCGGACTTTCAGCGCTCGAGCATTCTGTGTTTTTTAGTGTTCTGGTTGTGGGAGTTTAGCGTTCTCATTTGAAAATTATTTTATCTGCATTGTTTGTTTTCTCAGTGATTTCGAGGATTTCTTTTTAGCATTTGACATTCCTTTTACAGCAGTTTGACGTATATTTTTCGCGTTTGACCTTTTTCTTATCCTTTTGACAATTTTTTCGGGAGTATTCTGACATTTTTTTCTTTGCAGGAGTTTGACAGGTCTTATTGCGGCGATGGCTGCACATACAGCGATCGCTGCACTCGACCAATCATATTACTTCATCCTAGTTTAAGTCTTTAATGAATAAAAAATAGTACAATTTCAACTTAATAGACAGTACTTTGTCATATACAGAATAGTTTTGTTTTTTTTTGTATGTAGTGCCAGAGGTTTATGGAAACGCATCGAGTCAGATGGGATTCACAACGCATACTTGCAGTACGTTCTGGCCGTTATGGTAACGTAAGGGTATTGCACTAGATGTTTTTTCTTTGTAGTATTGTTGGTTATCGGAGTGTGTAGCACACAACGGAGAGCAAGCTGACTGGTTCCAAACCTGCTGCCCCGACGTTCCAACACACAAGGACAGTACCAACGCGCACGATGCCCTTCTCGTGACATCCGAGGTGCTATGTAAATGAGGGACGATATAATTAAGTACGGATTAGCGTGAAGGTTTCCCAAGCCCCAATATGTATTGTTATCGAAATGCAAACTATAATTCACCTGAGAGTGAGAAAGAACTACACCGCAATGAGCTAGAAGGCAACGCAAAATCGTTGCATCGTATCACATTTTGGGGAATTTGAGAACAGCGGCGGAAATTGTGCAATCCCGCACCTTAACGGCACACGCTTGCCAGCACTAGTCATGTCAGCCATTTCCGTTCAGAGTGGAGAGGGCACGCATTCCAGTATGGCACTTCCAGATGTCTCTAGAAGTATTTATGCCAAAAATATCGGGAATATGCTCCGCCCAGTGATGAGAATCCAGTTTTTTTTCAATTAGCTCAAACAGCAAAGATAGGTTTCATGGAAGCATATAGCCAAAACCAAAAGGGCTTGATTTGAGAGATAAACCAGGAAAGCCAAAAAGGCCTCAAGGGATTTCTTGACTCTTTCTGACAAGCTCAAGCCAGACGGACAAATGGGAGATTGTACCAGCTCATTATGGGCAACATAACGTCTGACACAAGTTTCCCATTTTCCCAACCAATAAAGGGTTCCTGACTCTTGATAAAGAAGCCACACACTATATTCATGGTTTTCAGACTTTGAAGGCTATAAAGCTTGTCACAAAAAAGAGACCAGCAAAATCTGCACATAATAAACTGTCTGTCATGGTAAATACTGTATCGGTTAATCCTTCTAATTAGTGTCTTTTTCTTCATACCACCCCATCTGGCCTCGCTCCTTTCTATAGAAAAGCAACGGGCTGTGATCGATTGTGAATCTTTTTACAATCATAGTTTAATTCTGCCACGTACAAAATACTCTTTGCAGTACCATGTCAGCTGTCTGTGTGTGGGTATATTCGCTATGCTGGCCTAGTGCTGCGCTATAGAAAATCCAGTGGCTATTAGTCATCGCAGGCCCCGATTGGCTGATGAGCAGCCAGCGAGCAAGTTGCCAAGACAATTGAGCTCCGGTGCGACAGCAGCTCAGAACTTTTTCCAAGCTATCTATAATTTATGATAAGTATTCACAGGTTCGTGGATTATATTGTGGGTAAGGTACAAATGTCCGCTCTTGGAAAATGTCAAAATTGCATACAGTGCAATTCCTGGGTGAATTTCATTACTGTTTATAAAATGATTGGAAAATCTTGCACGTAACACCCGGTTCTTAGTGTCGGTGGGTGGCAAATGTTTTGACACAGGTACCCAAATCAATGAAATTGTTTCACCCTTCGTGCGGACTAGAAGGATTATAGGCTTAGTACATGAACCTGAAAAGTTGATATCGATTGTCAAGGAAAAATGTCCCATGGACTTCGTAAGGGTTCAGCTCTCGTTTACACCTACTGACGTCAGTAGGTGGTATTTCGCTATTGTGACGTAAGCACTTCGCGCGTAACTCGGATCAGTGAATTATTACTGGCCCCCACACAAACATTTGGCATATTCGCGGAATTACTACCAACACAGTTTTACATTGAACAGTCCTGTGGGTGTTCAACTAAAAACTACTTGAATTATGCAGATTCTTTCACCTTTTTACGTAAAAGTGAATATTTAGCAGCCAGCATCTCTTCTTCTTCTGTGTGTTGTTTGGAAAGCCCATCTTAACTCTATCTTGCGGTATTTTTAAAACTTTCCGAATACTAGGCTGGTGCTCCAAGCACAACGTCACGGCGAACTCTGTCGAGTAAGTTGACTTTGACTTTACAGTGTTGCCAGACTGCAATTTCTTGCTCAATTCGGGTGCTAGCGTGTAGGAATCATGTTCTTTCGAAATTCACAAATTTAGTTCGAAGTTGTATTGTGCCGAGGAACGCGGAGTGCAGCAGTACGGACGGTTACCGCAGTATCCACATGTTACTACAGTTGCATAGACTTCATAGTACAGACTATGTGTAACAATTTAGAGCTAGGCCCTGGCGGCAAATAACGTTTCTCACCTCTGTTTCCAAGCAGTTTATATTTACATCAACAGACATGGGCGGCGATCAGTGTGGGTGGAGGGGGGGGGGGGGGTCCCCTCTAAAATGGTTCGGGCGCAGTGCAATTCGGCCCCCTCCAATATTTCAGCCTAATGTCCATCTTTCTAAATCCCCTATTGAAATGATATTGAAATCAAATTTGAATGACATTAATCAGTACTCGAGATTATTGTATTGGTACTGTGTTACGCTGTCCCATACGGGCCTATTATAGGGATCCACGGTGGGTAAATGTAGATCAGTCTTTCACGGCCGGGAGGTCCTGGGTTTACTCCATTGTTCTTCTTCGAGGTGTAAGTCCCTGCCGAGTTACACCAGCAGGTGCACCCCGGGTGGGCGAAGTTATGAACATTTCTCCAAACTTCAATTATCAAAATACCCCACAAATCTAAGCGGAGCGCGACCATAGTTGGCGCGTAGCGTTCGAAAAAGTTCCTCTTAGATCGTTGGGAATGAAAGCAGACACTTCACAGGCCGTGCAATGACACAGATAATTTTTAGGACTCTTCGTGAACAGTCACCATGGGCGCCGAAACCGGGGGTGGGGGGGGGGGGGGGGGAGGGGGTGGACGGGGGGGGGGGAACTGTCCCCACCAATATTCGAGACTGCTCACATTGACTTTGTGTTTTCCACACACTATTTTTTTAAATGTCCCCCCCCCCCCTCCCAATATCGGAGACGAATCGGCGCCAATGACAGTTACATTGATATAAAACCGGAGCACGTCACAATTTTCATCGAGTTAGGAAAAATAACACGTTATGCCTATGGTAGACTGTAAATGCGATTTTACGAGCCATGCTTTGCGTAAAAAAATAAAAAAATCATGCCCGTTGGCCCAATCACGACTATGGCGAATAGTCGGTTGACTATAAAACTATTGCAAAATTTGACCTGACTATAGTTTTACCAGGAAAATATTCCGGGAGAGAATACTTGTATGAGTATACTCTTTACTTCTCAAAATATGCATATCTTACCGGAATCTCTAATTCCTAGCTCACAGCCTTGTTAAATAGAAGATGGCATATTTCCTGTCATGCATGTATTCAAGGTGAACCCATGCAGTTTTAATTCATTTAGACGGTTAGAGGACATGAATTGCAGAGTGAACACTACATCATGAATTCTGAAATATCATCTTCTCGTAATATAAGCTAACTTGGAGACCATTTGCAACGTTTGATTTGATTTGATTTCTTCGGGTTCAGGAAAGCTAACTAATGCTCATCTTGGAACCCTTGCCGTATTGATCGTGGATGAGCATCGGCGATAACCCGATGATAACGAGGCAGGGGTTGTAACCAATCCCAACCTGCTCCTGGGACCGCCATTTTACGTCCCCATCCGCAAGGACTTACTATCGTGAACTCCAGGACCCGACCACTTTCTCGGGACCTGGAGGAGCGGAAGTTCAAGTTCAACGTGACTGCTCACAGCCGACAGACGAGACTTATTGCAAATATCCCGTAACAAATCCCAATAACCCCAGAAAATCCACTGCATCACAGCGGAACACATGAAGTGAAGACCAAGACCTCGCCCATCGCAACTGCAAGTGCAGACACCTAGAGAAAATCGTCCGGTGACCGCTGGAATTCGAACCCGGGATATTGTGGTTGTAAAGTGTCACTGATACCACGCTACCATTCTTCCGCCAACATGTCTCTTGACGTTGACCTTCAACAAATTTTACCGTGTTGTATAACGTGTTGTATAACATAATTTATTAGCACTATGGCTATCTCCCTTAAGGCCTCCTATTTCTCTTAAGCCATCCAGCTGCCCGCAACTTAGCTCGGGAGTTCAGGACTCTAGAGAGCTCTCAGCTAGCTGAGAATCCCGGCCCACCCAGCAAGCCACTCGCTAAGGTTAGGAGCATATTATGGATGCTGAGGCAGCATGTCGATCGATGGTCAACAGGTCGGACACCAAGTCAGTTTCCGGGACCGGGGGGGGGGGGGGCAGTATTAAGGTTTTGGCTTTGTTGCCGCTGCAGTCCCCACCGTCTCCACAACGTTAGGCGTGCATAGCGAGCTGAAATACCTCAACACATAGCTCTCCTGACACAAAACCTTACACAAAATGTCCATAATTCGAATGGGTTGGGATGTCGGAAAGTGGTATCTGCTGTCCAAGTAGTTTTACGCAAGGTCATCTTGAAATCTTCGAGGTCAATTTATGCGATTTTTTCAAACTTCATCATAACCTATTTGAATCGAGTAACTGTGAATAACATTAGGTCCTGAGAGGAGTGGATTTTTTTTTTTAGGTCGCCGGACTAGAGCATTTGAGGTCAGAATATGCGAATATTCCAAATTTGTCGGAATAAATTGCCATTGAATGGTTTACTTTGAGTGTCACACTGTCGTTGATTGTTCGTAATCATATCGGGCTAACAATGTTGTTAGTGAATGTAACTGTTAGTCGTTTGTCCCATTTTGCGAGAATTAACAATTCAACGGACGTCATTGGATTGTAGGTTATAGAATTTGTCTACGATGGTAGCAATTCACAAGTTGCCGTTTGCGTGTGATAACCCCCAACCCCACATTAACATACCGCCAAAGAAGAATTGCCATATACCGTGTGCCTGGTGGAGGATTCGCGGGCTCGCAGCTGGCAATAAAGTGCGTATCCGGACCTGCACCCTTGCCGGGCCTTGAATAGGTTCAATCTTCTGCTCAGTAAATATACGACGTATACAATGAGAAAGAAAATGCGGTTGTTTTGGAATGAGCCTCCATTGCCTGATTGCGGTAACTCGGCAACCGTTCTGTGTGGTATAATACCGACAAGGTGGAATTTGATATAGAGCGTTTGGTATAGAGCTGTTACTGAAAACATAATGTGGTCCGACTGACGAAGTAAAACGCTATCAGTTTTGACTAACATGGGCTGTAGGGATGGTTCTACTTAAAGGGAAATTCCAGTCAAATTATTACTCTTCTAGGTGTTGAAGAGAATAAAAAATCAATTAAATATCACTTTGTTCCAGGTTCATAGCATGTTTGGTTGGGAAGATATGGCTTCCTCAAATTTAATATAATTTGCTGATTTCGGCGAACTGGCAACCTTTTTGTGACGTCATATCTACCAATCATAAGGGAAGACATATTTCTTGACATTTTCTCTCAAATTGGTAGATATGGACGTCATCAAATGTTGCCAATTTGCAAAATTGTCAAATTAGCAGTGATCATTTGTTAATCTCGAAACAAAGTTGATTGGCATGATTTTAATGCACAATCATATGACATTTAAATATTTCTGGCTGGAATTTCCCTTTAACATTGTAAGTCTCGCCCAACCAATCAGCCTAGCTAGCTTAAAAAAAACTGTAGTCAAGCAAGCTGAACCAACTTCTTTTACCAGCCTCTTATTGGTTTGACATGAACCTGGCTAGGCTTGCATAATCTCCTGATTAGCTTCTTCATAAAAAAAGTCAACTATAGTCAGGCCAATCAGACAATGAAACCTGAATGATTTATATCCCCTGAGAGGGTATATATGAACTGTTGAAGGGGCCGATGCACTCTTCTGAGCGGCATCAGTTACACATTGCATGCATATACGTTCCGGGTTCGAAATCCAGCAGTCATGGTCGTTCTTTCCTAGGTGGAATTGTACTTGCAATTGAGATGGGCGAGGTCTTGGTCTTCATCACTTCATGATTCCGCTGTAATGCAGTGGATTCCCATGGTTACCGGTCGGGTGTTTGATTCGAGATGTTCGCAATAGGGTCTCGTTGGTCGGCTGTGAGCAGCCTCACGTTGGACATAAATCTCCCGCTCCTCTGGGCTCCGAGAAAGTGGTCGTACCTGGAGTTGTCCTGCTCGTCCTTTCAAGTGTACGTGGAATTGTGGTCCTGAGCAGATTGGAAACGGTTACACCCCTGGCGCGCCTCGATATCTTCTGAGCACTATAGTCGAGAAGAGAGGGCGAGTTTTCGCCAGTGCTCATCCACGGCCAGGGTTCTATAGATAAACCTTGATTGGCTCCCTGAACCGGGATACTGCAGTATAGGAATCGAACTAGCGCCCGTTTCCAATATAGGAATATCCGCCCACAATAATAAATCTAGCAGTTGCTGTTATTTTGCTTTTATATAAATATATACCACGTATAGACGATCCGATCAGGAATAGAATCCCATGAAATCCTCAGAGACCGACCGAGCACCGTCGAGTGGTTCAAACAACCGACTGGCGACCCGCAAGTCTCCAGTTCGACAGCCAAAGTTGGGTTGCGCAAAGTGAACAGAGAGAATTGCGCCAACGCCCGCTGTAAATGTGGTTACGTGATGTTCGGTGTGAATAGGCAGCGTAGCTGTTTATGGGAATCTCCCAAATACCCAAGAACTGAGAGAGGCTGTGGGCGGCGCTATTCCAGTATTTAAACGAACCTACTCAGGCATACTATAAGACAGATACCGATCCGATAAAACGTCTTAGCCTAGAAAACACGAGCTTGCGTTCGTCAGTTTGTAGATATCGTGCTGAAAAGCTCTCGAAGGTTTGTCCTCTCGCGACTTTGATTGACCTTGACCAGACGCCTAATCAACAGGGTACATCTTTGGCATATGTGCAACCCCCACCTGACTTGAACGTGGTGCATGCTCGCGTTCGTCAGAGCTTTATCTCCATGTATTACTGTATTAACATTGCTTGACCGTCATCAACGGTCGCAAGTGTTGAAGCAAATAATCGCGACGGCTACTATACTGACACATCGACCGCCGTAAATGAGTCTGGAACGAGCTTCGTCGTCTGTCATATTGCAGGGTTATTAGGCTAGCTGACTCACTGACCCTCAGGGGATTCGAGGGGTCATTAACCCGACTGCTCACCTGAAGACTATAAATTGTAGATTTGAGTATAGCAATATATTGGTAAGAGAGATATATCTAATCTATCTAAGAAGACGCCAGCCACTGTATTCAGGTATATTTAACATGGGGCCTATGATTTCAAGCTCGCGCACCCTCTTAGCCCGGCCAGCAAAATTATAGCCTTTTAATTTCCAACAATTCTTGACTTACTGATGATATGTGAAGAACAGCACGTCGGAAACTAGTGGGTAAAATGCAGATGGCTATAATCGCAAACCGGTGGGGATTGAATCTAGTCACACCCTCTCCTATATTTCCTTCTTTCCAGTAGGAAAAAAACTAGCAAAACAAGAATGTCGGAGAGCAAGCATGCAGGGTTTTCGGTATAACCGGGAATAACTAACCCCGTTCGCTCACCCGCCACCCCCTTCGCATGCTGTTCCGTCATTCGGCCTTCGAGCCACCCCTGGGAACAAAGTGCCTATAGTTGAGATATTGGGGCTGTTAGTTATATTTGTGTAACCGGCCAGTCGATAATGTTAAGGGTGTCTTTCATATGTTGTACACATGTTTATTTAGCTTGTAATTCTGTCTTATTAGGGATCACACAGTTTTTTTTTTAGCCTGAGGACTATAACTAGCAGACGAAGGACCTTTAGACATGACCCTAGTGTATCGAAATGGTCGTTCCAATTTTTAATTTTTTTATTTTTATAGATTAGTTGAATTGGTAGAAATGAAGGAGATACTACCATATTCTATAATAGGGCGAATATATAAAGTGAAATATATGTCTATTCCAGTTTTTTTTTCTTCAAATAAACGTGTTAGGGTTACCGCATATGATCCTAAGTTTAAATAAGTTGAAGTTGGCTCTAGGGATTATCCTAGTTATGTGGGTGTTGGAACCAAATTGTTCGTCCAGAGTAGTTCCTAGGAATTCAGTCGTCCCCTCTGAACATTCAATTGTTTTATAAAACGAACAACTTTGCTGTATCTGGGAATTTTTTCCTCTTCATCTTCCCTTATAAAATGAATTGAATGATGTTTGGTTGAATTTATTTTGATACGTCAAGAATATCAGCAGTCTTCATGCAATGTCATTCAGTGACAGTTGGATTTAATTTCCACTTTAATAGAAGTTTTGAGGAGGCCCACTACATCGCTTGTCATCATCAAATCGTGAAAAGTTGACCGATTAAAGGAATCCATACCCATTTTAATTGTTCACGTAGGTTGTCCAGTAATCCTCGATATTAGTAGCTTGGTAAACACTGCGGTGAACCTATTTCGATTTTTTATTTTTTTTATTTGATTTCTACGGGTTCATGAACCAAGTAAGGCCCATCTAGGAACCCTGGCCGTATTGATCGTGGATGAGCACCGGCGATACTCGCCTTCTCTTCTCGACTAGTGCTCAGATGATAACGAGGAATGGGTGTAACCAATCCCAACCTGCTCCGGGGACTGCCATTTTACGTCCCCATCCGA
The DNA here is from genome assembly GCA_026419785.1 of Sclerodactyla briareus. Taxonomy (NCBI): domain Eukaryota; kingdom Metazoa; phylum Echinodermata; class Holothuroidea; order Dendrochirotida; family Sclerodactylidae; genus Sclerodactyla; species Sclerodactyla briareus. Next base: position 66,761 of record JAODTK010004599.1, on the reverse strand, counting down.
AAGTACTATCAGTGTACTCCAGGTCCCGACCCTTTCTCGGAACCTGGAGGAGTGGAAGTTCAAGTTCAACGTGACTGCTAACAGCCGACAGACGGGACTTATTGCAAATATCCCGTAACAAATCCCAGTAACCCCAGAATCCACCGAATCACTGCGGAACTTATGAAGTAAAAGAACAAGACTCGCCCATCGCAATTGCAAGTGCAGCCACCTATAGGGAAAATTGTCCGGTGACCGCTGGTCACCGGACGATTTGAGTTTTCTCATGACCGGATTCATTTGATTTCTGGGAAGACAACACTGACAACGATATTGGAAGAAAATAGGGATTTTTTTGAGAAATTATCGGCTGAGGGTCCCCTACAGTTTGGTGCCCTGTTTCCAATTGGAGTAGAAAATTGGGTGTTATGCATGACCATGTTCATTAAGGGAGGGGGGGGGGTCATGCTTGAGTTATTCGACGAGTGGCTTATAGTTTCAATTTGAACATTTGTTTTTTTCTCATGGAATACATCAGCAAAAACATAGTGTTACATGGTTGATGATGTCGGAACAGATGCCCCTGACATGTACAGGAGCTAGGATGGGGTTTTCTTTGGGTATTCTGATGAGGGATGCTGTCCCAAAAGGGAGATCCCGGAGAAGAGGATATGGAGGGGCGCGTCCTTGCACGTTTTTAATAGTCACCACCAGTCAGCTCACCCTCTTCAGCCAAATTGCTCGAATGGTCCCCGATCATGTCCCGTAAAAAAAAGTGATTAATTGAACTGTTAGGAAACGCCGACAGTGTACGTAATTAAAGATAAACTACCAAAATTTAGGCTGACTGGGGCCAGCGTAGAGACAGAATCTTCTATTCAAATATGTCCCTCCGCTCTCCGCGGGAGCAACCCACTATGTTGCAAATGCTGTCAGATTTTATACGTCCCTGGCTGCGGTAAGCTTGTCCTGTATTCCCCTTAGAAAAGCCGCCGATTCCCACAAGGAAGGAAATTCTTGAACAAGCAAACAAACAAACAAACAAACAAACAAACAAAAACACAAACAAAGGCATACATACATACATACATACATACATACATACATACATACATACATACATACATACATACATACATACATACATACATACAGGAAAAAAAACGAACAAGAAAACATATACTGGTACTGACAAGCAAAAAAAAAAAAAAAAAAAAATCAACAGTCAATCAGAACGAGCAGAGAGACAATCAAACAAGTATACGTTCTTGAATTATCTTAATGCTACTTAAGCTTTGAAGCATGAATTGTAAGAATAGAACCTAATCAGAACCGCAACAATAGATATATGATATATAGTTGAACCGTATAGTGGTTACCGGTACTAACAACGTAACTGGAATGCTCCAATAAATTCATTGTAATCTTCAGGGGGAATGTCCTCTATATTGTCAATATTATCAAAGTTGACGAATGTTACATACCTCCACGGGAGGTGAATATCAATTAACAAGATTAACATCGGTAATCCTCATTCTATGACAGGATAACTATGCATGCATCCTCGATGGCAGGGCGCAATACGCGGGTTAGCCATCGACGACACCTAATGCCTGATAACTCAAGCGTTTCACCCACCATGGAGGACACAGGTGACTCAATACGTGATGGGACGCTGCCAGATATCGACGGGACTCGGAGGACACGTGAAACTAAACTCTGGTAGTCAGGGTAGTTATCATGATTTACCGCTGCGCCAGTGCTGGTGTCATCATTCGACATGTGTCGCACCTTCGGGGATATGCATTGGCTTTACACTCGAATAAACAGGGGTAAACATTCCAATGAGCAAATTAAAATTGAAGTTTGAAGACATCATTACTATGTCCCGCTGCAACATATTCTTTTTGACAAAAGTTGAGCTGCGCTGGGAGTTGGGTAGCATGGCCACTCATGATGTACCCGTGTAGCAACTATAGAGGAAACTTTGGAGCGTGGTGGCCTAATTGGCTAAGGCGTCGAGCTTGTAACGTAACCCAGAGGTTGTGGGTTCGCGCCCGCCACTTGTTCCCTCGAGCAAGGTACTTCATCCCGCTTGCTTCTCTTCACCCAGGTGTACAAATGGGGACCGTGAGGTATGAGAACACAACTGGCGCTGATTAGCTGCCGTGATATTCTCTCCGGGATTGTCGGAGTGCGTGGCTGGTTCCTATGATCGGGGTAATGTTTGTAAAGCGCTTTGAGCACTTCGGTGGTGAAGCGCTATATAAGAAATTAACATTATCATTACCATTAAACTTAAAAAAGATTACAATGTCATGTGATAAGATTACAATAAAATGATCATTGTATCCATGTTAAATTCGAACATTTAGTATGACATCGGTGTTTGTTTTGTAAGACAGAATGGAATTTCGATCCTCTTTTTGCGGATTGTACCATCTTGGATCAACTGAAATCTTGCATGAATATTATATATATATTATATGTATTGCAATGCGAGGATATGGCATGCATTCTTGTCATGAACATCCGTTTAAGCTTATATAAGCTCAGTAATATCCGTCACTCTGCCAGTCACCATTCGATAATTTCAAATTATAATGGATGATAAGTCTAGCCGTGGCCTAATCATTCCGAACATCCATCGGTGCAGCGCGTTTCTTCTAACCTGAATGACGGACGCACCGACATGTGGTATAGGTATTGTGGTGAAGTTTCTCGGAAGACACGTCTGGTGGTTCGCTTTTAGCCAAAATATGTGGGTTACTCCGTCCAAAAACCATGGCTTGAGAAAATTAAAACCGAATATTGGAGTTTCGAAGTCTGAAGATAATCCGTATGATCATTAATTAGGGATGATCACGGGAACATCAAGGGTGGCGCCGGCGAGGGGTGGGGATTGCCCCCCCCCCCTCCCCTGCGGAGAAGCATGGCACGGGTACGCTTGGGCGTCGGGAAATATTTCCCATTTCGTCGGGGTGCCCGAGCGGGTACGCTAAAATTTACACCCCGAAGAGGGCTTATATGCCCCGACCGTGGGCCTATTTCCAACCCATCTTCTTCTTGTCTGCCGAGTTCCTCGCTTGAGTCCAAGGCTGTCATGGATCAATATTTGCACTAAATTTGTATCGCCGTTTCGCTGTAGCTGGCTGCGTAGTTGTTATTTAATTCCACCTTGGCAACTGAATGGGAGATGTTCCAATGTGACCCCAAATTCACTGGATTATTTCGATGATTGGTCTGATAGTATTGGGGGAAGATCTCTTGATGTTTTCTTATCAATGTTCTATAAAATCTTCAGGGCACCTAACCACTCGATAAAATACCGAAAAGTTGAATTTTTCAGAATGGTGAGCTAAACTCTACAGAATTAGCAGCACAGCTGCAGGTTTGAGTAAGACAGGCACCACATTTTCGTTCGAAAAATTCGATGGCTCAAAATTGGAAATAAAGGTACAGAATATTTCAATTTGGTTAATATTTGCCTCGAAGTTCACTAATGCTTTAGAACATATAGGTGATTGATTGTCTGGTAGGCATCAGGAAAAAAAAAATTGGCCCTCAATTCCCGAAAAGAAGAACTGCTCAATTGCGCAATATTTTAAACGTTCGTATTCGCAGAGAAATCATAACCTTCGTGTATTCAAGTGAATATAGCATTCAGTGTGTTGATTAGTCTGTTCCCCTATATGACCTCTGGACTCTGGCTTACAGGGTCAACTAAAGTTCACGTTATCGGTACCTGCGTTACTTTAGATATCATCCATGACCACCTTTAGGATCTCAGCGTATCCACCCTCCTACAAACTATACAATCGCGGCATATATAGATAGGCTATACAAGTCTGTTGGGGAAGGTGGAAACGTCCTGCTCGAAGCAATCAACCACTGTTTTGCCCGGCAGCTTGTTAGAACGACTTCATTGAGCAATTGCAAAATGTGTTAATTGGTATATGCTCTTACGACACAGATATACTCCCAGTGCCACGGCAGCAAGAACCTACATTTTCGCGAATACCCGACCCGTTTTCGCTTCTCGGTGGACTGGTGGAGGTAATTTGCATTTGCAGCATGTTCTACTCAGAGCGCTTGATTGATTGGGAGTCACATGTCTGAGAATGAACAATGCTCTTCGCATTGTATTTTCGTTTTTTTTCTTGGAACAAAGTACAGGAAATAATAAATAAAAAACACATAAAAAGCAGGCAACATAGGGTGATAGGGTAGGCTCGAATTTTTTTGATTGGTCCTGGACCATCCGTCTGAATTGGATCCCCCGGCGGGGACTTGGACCCCTCGTCGTGGAAAGTCCTGCGCACCACTGGGAATCATACTTCTCTGTTAATGGCGCACGGCAGTACCTGTCTGAGTAGTATTTCAGGTAGGAGAATAATAACTTGATGAAAATAATGAGAAGAGATGAGTGCAACGCCCTTAGCTTGCCGACAAAATGTCCGCATCCTCCGATTTTCAAAAATAAATATACCTAAATCGTGACAGAAGTATTATGGTTTCCTCTGCTTTCCGTTGCTTATGGTGAGCGCAACGCACAACGGATGCAGTTGGATCTCATATCTGTTCCTTAGCTTCATCAGAACCCACTCCACAATTTGAATTGATGGGCCACCTTGATTGCTTACAGTATCATAAGGCGGGAACCTAACGTCGACGGAAGGTGATTATGTTACAGTTATAAAGCGGAAACACCAGCTTCTTAGTAGAAATGTCTCTCCTCTTGCACATCGGGGAGATCGAGGTTTCCGTCCAACTCTCTCACATGGCACCGCGCTGTCGGTATATCATGTATATCAAGTACATACCTGAGTAGGTTTTTCGGACCGCCGGGTCCTGCCGACATCCAGGATCATATTACCGAGTCGCCTTGGTGTTCCCCGAGGCAGCGTCGTTAAGTGCTTCAATCAGTGAAAACGTCATGTGGTCGCACTGAACATTGTTGAGGCAGCCGACATGCATTGCCGTGAATAAATATCTCGTCTCGTCCTGTTAAATACGTCTTGTTGATTGAGAGTGACCTGTGAGGAGGTATGTTACAATGTTCCTCTCATTTTATGAATGGGATAAGACATCACCCCATAATTTCGCTTTCGTTAGGAAATTAAGGCAGCGACTATGTCCTAATACTACTATGCTAAACACAGAAGTACAATCCCTCTACATCAGGTGAGATCGAACTTTTTCTTTTTCTTTTTTCACGTTCTGTCATTAGCCCAGACCGCTACGGGACCTATTGACACTGGGCTTGTGAAGCGTGATCTCACAAATGGCATTGACTTGGATGCAATTGTTGATCGATGGGCAGACTTGCCTAAATTTGGTCGCCTTATCAGTAGTATTTTGATCTGGGGCGTCACCGAGATGGAGTCGGACGTAAAAAAACAGCTTTTTCCCCCCGTATGTATGTGGAAATATACGTAAGTGCATTGGGTTGGTGTTCCCCTAATTTGCATGTCCACTTAACTGCATGTTTAAATCGTTGGATTGGTCAAAAATTCAAATTGTAGTGTATTTTTGGCGATGTGTATTTGAATTCCCCGATAGTGATGACAAAGTTAATTAAAAGAAAAAAATGAAATGCGTTTCCACCTCACTTGACTCATAATTACGAGTATATTCGTCCCACCTGTAATTACCTTCGAAAAAATCGACGTATAATACAGGGGCGGCGCCAGCGAGAGCAGTGCCCCCTCCCCCCCCCCCCCCCCCCCCCGTCGGGGACAAAGCGGGAAACGTCTGGGAGAAAAGTAGGGGACAAAATAGATGCATTGCCCACGTCCGAGGAAGTGCAGAAATTGATTTACCTATTTGACATGTGTGCCAAGTTTTTAGCCCCATCGGACATTATTTAAATACGGTCCCAGCTCTGGGCTATGCAATACCATGATGTGAATTCCAATTCTCCTCAGTCCCTTCCGGTACCAGTCATCATTATGATTTCTTGACACACATTATCTTAACACCACAGTTAGTTTACTAGGATAGCACCATTTTGCGTCTGAGGGGTTTCAGGTTTGCGAAATTCCAAGAGGGAGGGGTCACCCCTCCCTAGACCCTTCCCCAGATCAGCTTATCAACAAACAACGAACACGCTTGGTCACCCAGTCGAGGACCTAGAGCACTCGCTCCCGACCGCATGGCGCGCCTCTGGTCAATACCGATAATAATAATCGTCTCACGTACGAAAATCTGTCGGTCTCAAATGATTCACACCCCCCTGGAATTTTAGTATATCCGCCCCTGACGATACATCAGAAACCATGGGATGATTTGGTTTCGTTGTTTCAAAATAGTGGTGACAGTTTAAAAATAACCGTAACGGTGTTTGCTTTGGGGCGGGGGTGGGGTCTGACCGCATGTAATCTCGTCTATTCTCCCCCCGAAACGTTTGTGGTGATTCATGCGCACTTAGAATAGAAACTGGCCTATTCTAATATCACTGCGATAAACTCACTGTAATGTGTACAAAGCAGCGCACGTCGAAACGTCTTCATGCGGACGGCAAAAAAGTTCCTGTGGTGAATACACGGCATGTTCTCCACCAATCCACAGTTATTGTTGTCCACATTTATTGACCTTTTTGAACATCTTTAAGAACCATAGGAATGGCTTGGAACATGTCTACACATTGGCCTAATATTTGAATCAGTGCCAGCACAAAGTACCCCACTGAATAATTCCTAGTCATGTTGTTAGCTATATGATATGCAACAAGAACCAAAATGTGGAAACAACTCTTTCTGGACCTCACCGGCCACAATTAGGGCGAGAGGTGTTGACGACAAATCATCTTCCCTGGACAATAGGGGTTATTGTCACTAGGTGCAGACCTGGACCTTCGGACCAATAGGTAAAACACTGTCTGCAGAGGGATAGAGTAGAGTAATGCCTAAACAAACCTCTCTCACAGTCACAGAGCTCAATGGAAGTGGAAATTGGGGTAATTAATTGATTTAATTAAAATCTAATCACACTATGCGAACATAAATGTAGCTCAGCCTAGCCAGTAGCGAGATCTTTCTACATACAAGTTTCACCTGATCGCATGTACGGTTTGAAGTTATGAATTGAAGTGACGAAAAGAACGGCGAACTACGAACCGAACGAACTAACGTAAAGGACGGGGAGAGGAGACATGATGACTTGTAGAGCTGATCTCCCAGCGCTAAAAAGTGCTACGAGAGATCGCGACCAATATGATAGTTGTAGAAATTCTCTCTTATGCATGAGCCAACCAAGGTTATATAAACTGATAGAGTCTGTTTACCGCCGTCACATAATTTAGACAAACTGTTGAGTGTCCGCCTCAGAAGTCCATATCCAATTTTATCCTATCAGGAAATTGGTCGAATGTGACAGTTACTGTAGAAACATTAGCTATAGTGCGTTCTCCTCATGAGAGTTTTATCTTCATTTGGATGCCGTGATCTGTTTTCCATCGCCTGGTTCTTGGTGTGATAATCAGTGGCATCATCAGGGTCTCGCAACGTTTATGGTACACATTTGGTTTTCAAAATTTTGTTCGAGCCCACGACTTCTCCGTCGCCGAGTGGCGCGGGTCGAGGCATACAAAACGGGAGAGTAACAGCACAACAACAAAATGATGCTTCTGAATGCATTGTATTTACAGTGCGACAAAGCCTATGGTTAGTTAATCAGAGGTAACGCCCTGAACGAAGCAGTAAGTAAGTAACCATGGTCGTATAAGAGGCAAACAATTGTGCCACAAATTCAACAATACCCTCTGAGCCCGTTGCTATTGGCGACAGTGTAGAACAATTCTCTACGACCTCCAGCTATCCATTAATGTTAATACTTGTCGATTATCAACTCTTTTATAGCCTCCGCTATACAAGCAGAATTCCAGAGTACTAACAGCTGAATACAGATTTCTTGTTGTTGCGTGAATATGATGACGTAGAAGTTGCCCTGTCGCCTCTTGGACAGTTGGGTGTTTAGAGATGGTATTGGAGGTATGGTATCCATAGATACCATCTCCCATAGACCATAGATACTTTTCTCTTTCATTTTTAGGTTGTAGAATTGTTCACTTTCATCCTGCCATAAACAATTCTATCCAACAATTCCACTAATGGCAATCGTGTACAACAGTGCAAAACGGAATATTTTCTATATGTTTAGAAACAATCACGTCGCGAAGCAACACAAATGCCAAAATACCATTTAAAAAAAAACTGATTTTGAGAAGGGAGCATTCTCTGTTTATTTTAAATTTGTAAGTAAGAACAAACCTATGGAGAACAATGACCAAACTAGACATGTGCAGGCGGGTAAACCGCCGACGTGAATACCCCGCAGAAACAGCTTTTGTGTGGACCTTCGTTTAGAGGAGAGACCTTATATTATGGCCATTTGACCTCCAGTGACTTTGAAATGCGCCACCCTTGGGTCAGGTCCACTGTAGGCTGTTGTGTTTTGAATACGACAGAGTTGAAGAAATTGCATGATTAGGCAAATTTGACTCCCTGTGACCTTGAAATGGACACTTCACTGTTTTTGGACGCAAAACAGTCCACAACCCACCAAGTTTTGTTCAAATCCGACAAAGTTGGATAAATTGCAAAAAAACAAAAATTTGACTCCTGTTGACCTTGCAATCACAGTCATGTTTTTCGGGACCGAAATTTTTGTACGCACCCACACAGTTTCGTGTACATCGGATAAATCATATTTCGTGTACAAAACCTGCAAATAGAGGGCAGCAACCTCAAAGCGATTGTCCACTTTTCAAGCTCATCCAAGATTCCACTGGGGCGGATATGTGTACCGAGTTCAGATCAACGGATAAAGTTGGAGAGTTATTGCTCTAACTGCTCGAGTTTTCCGGCGGCAGCGGATACAGCGGCGGCTACACTCCAAAACCATGTCACTTCCAGTGTAGGCGGGTGACATGCCCTCTAACAACTAAATGAAACTTTCGGCGCGAATCCCACACCGCCGAAAATTTGGTTTGTTACAACAAACCCGAATACTCACCGACCACATTTTTTAAACAGGCTTACGACTATATTTTTCGAAGTTAATGCGTTTATGTACATGCTGTCATGTTATCACCATGTATTTGTGGGAATAAAGGAATTCAAGGAGTGCGAAAAGAAACCGCAAAATCACCAAAGTTTGAATATGGACGCGGAAACAGGGTTGTTGATTCTGTTTTCGACGTCCATTATAGCTTGATGATTTTGTCCGTTTGCACTCCGTATTTCAGGGCATGTCGTCTTGCAACACCGGTGGGAATTATGACGGAGCGTTAAAATGACATCACGATAAAAATGCCTCGCGGTATATCGATTTCGAATTGCCACTGGGAACCGTTTTCAATCGTGACGTCATGCGAGCGTCTTCATGGATGTTCGCCAGTTGCTACCAGATGACAACGCCTATTTGAACCAAAAAAAAAAAAAAAAAAAAAAAAAAAAAAAACACAAAAAAACAAAAACCCAAAATGGTGAAGCATTGAAGTGTCCAGTTCCCTGGTATGAAAAACAGGTGGCGTTAGGAAGGGCATCCAGTCGTTAAAACACTTGCTTCCAAAAATTCCGTACGAGATGGCAACGAGGTGCGGTCAGTGTAGCTGTAAGGTGAATCCGGCCACCCTCGCGTTCGGGGGGGGGGACAACACCGCATTAAAACGGAGATGATAGGATGATGATGTGGAGCAATGATGCCAGTAGAAGATTTAGTTCCACGAAATACCGACTCCACTTGGATTGGCTCCAAAACAGCCATCTCTCATATCCACGAATAAAAGCAAGTGAGGGTATCGAAATGATCCTGGCCAAGCAAATGAAGGCATCTCGCTACCAGTTAAAAGGACACAATGTCGTGATCCCTGGTCATATTGATGACAATACTTTATAAACATGCATAACTTGCATGGCATTGTACTGGCGAAACAGTAGGAATAGGACTTCGATGATTTTTACAACTACGCAAATGTGTGTCATCTAAATAATGTTCCTAGAAGCTATTCCAAATATCTCCCTTGAAAGGACACCTGCAGCTTGGATACAAACAGAGGTTATTTTTTGATCGTGGAGGAATGGAGAACTAGATCGATAGGTCCTAAACTAACCATTTCAAGCGATGTGTTCCAATGTAGAGCTATTGGCCTTCAAAGTTTGGGATATTAAGCAGAGAAATGGGGGAATCCCGATTGTGCAATAAAGCATGACATCAAACATGGACAACACGGGAACTTATGTTATGTATCTCTTTTTTCAATATGTTGAATAGTCAACATTTAACAGGAGGTCTTTTGTCTTTCCTCTCATCAAATTAACCATCAACACTCACCAACCACTACAGCAATCCTCGCCCATAGGACTCTAATGCTTTCGAAAGAAATCATGTTTAAATTTCATGAAAAAAAGAATGTTTGCAGGGTTTGTGCAAAGTATGACATCATTTAATTATTGTACATGATGGGATGCCTTTCATCTTGCGCAACAATGCTTCACATACACACATACAAAGGACTGTAAACTCCGAACGGAAAGTTGTATGAACTTCCGATTGGGGACTGACGCATTCAGTTGTAGCAAGCTATTAGATCAGCTCCTTTATAAATCATCCTGGCAGTTGGTCCTTTGATTGGACGATGAACTGGCCTGCAAAACATGGGGTGGGTCTTTCTTTCATATCTGCCAATTATTGATAAATGTTGGGTTCTTACTTCTTAGGAAATTTTTTAGCACGTTTTTCTTTCCAGCACAAAACAGATCACTTCTATAATCTGTAATCATGCAGTTTTTCATTCATCACACACAGGAAGTTCCAGGGCGGTAAAATTGACACCATCACGTGGTACCGCAGTATCTGGGAACAAGACATCACAAGGACCATGTGATGACTCAACTAAATGATTCATGTCCCTCTAACTAGTACCCAGATTGCCAAGAACGAGGCGGAAGTAATGATTGTCACAAAATTCCGAAACGATGGACAGTTGTCAACAACCATCTTGACACTATTCTACTTTATTATTCATCCATATGACTCAAATAGGGCCAAGTCAAGTGTTTAAAACAGTGACACGACAGCCATTCGATGAACTGGAAAAGTCTTATCTTAACATGCAATTGCAGTGGATCGCTATGTTAAGTAATCATGCACCAGGTAGGTAAGCGTAACCTATAACACCTTTTCGAGGTTAACAGTAGTGTTGAGGCATTATTACTCACACAGCTGCTATATTGACACATCGTAAATCAATTTCCGTGAATGAGTATGTAAAAATAGCACCAAAACTCGGAGGGACGTGGTATAACCAACTACAACATCTGAAAACTATAAATGTGGCTTCGAGTGAGGAATTCGCCCTTAAATTATTGATTGGACAAGCAGGTGTTATCAACGCTGAGCTATATTTTAGCTCTATTCACTAACAGGTCCGCTGATCGCCTGATCCGAGCCGTTCATCTAAACGAATGGGTCTTCTGTTGTAGCTTACGGGGAGCGACGGGGCTGCGCGGGACGCAGTGTTTGTTTCTACGTTGATTTTCAGTAGTAGGAAGTGGTGAATGGTGTAGTTTTGTAGTATAGTATGTGTCTTCAGTTATGGGAGAGTAATAATATCAATTGCAGACTATCGTATCCGGAAATTTTCTGTTTATATAAGAACCCATTTCTACACTACGCGCCTAGGTGCCCTTCAAAAAAATCTGGACATGTGATAATAAGTGGTGCACATATGGTTGTGTTACTTCCATGATCAGACCCATTCCCTTATCGCAGGACCACCATGTAATATTCTACAGTTAATGGCCCATTCAAACTATGCGGTGTGAATGTGAAACGTGACGATACAACGTCGGTGCAATTCAGGTGATCGCTGAGATGTTGAGCTTACACCTATCAAAACCCGCCCAACACGCGGGCGCACAGCGTATGGCTACACGAGTATGTTTGGATCTGCTGCATGATCAGAGGTACGTTACTGCGGCGTCCTGGTATTACCAGAGTACGCGTTGTTAAGTGTGTCAGGTACGTAACTTCATGTGCAAGGCGTTGTCCATGGCGGCGGCGATCAAGGGGAGGGGGGGGGGACGGGGGAGGGACAGGGGGGACATGTCTGACCCCCAATAATTTGGTGGGGGGGCATATATCAAATGCCCCCCCCCAATATTTTTCGGGCTGGTGAAAAAATCATAATCAGATTGTACAGTACTGCCATAACACCAGGGTCTAACTCTTATTTCTTACAGATTGTTTAAATATTTATGTTGAGAAGGCCGACACCGAACGAAAGGCAAAAAAAAAATTGCGCTGCGCGCGCCGGTATTTCTACTCTTTTCGTTAAATGTTTAACAGGTAGCCCATGTATTACAATAAAATTGTCAGATTCCAATTCAAATATGGACTTTTTGCTCCATACGGCCATCTCAAGTGGGCGTGAAACATATGGGTAGGCCACAAGAGATTTGGCGTGGGACGTGGGTTCATGTTGCCAACCCACTTCCCCACTACATCAATGCTGGAAAATCAACTGCCATTTCTTAACACTGACACACAACCGAAATAGCCAGAGTTTTGTCTACTCCTGATCGTCTTTGTTCGGACTGCATGCATGGCTTTGCAGCCTTGGGACTTGCTTTAGAAGATTTACAGCCAAAATGCAACGAAAAAACCAAAAAGCGCAAGTGTTCGTGCACATCACTATGGACGGTTTACGCGATGTGCGTATGGCACTATAAAGGCGTGATGCGGGGCGGAACGATATATGAGACATGAACATTTTTAACGAAAATTTTGAACGGAACAAATCTGAAAAAAGGCCGAAAGTACTGCTGACTGGCCTCACAATTCCTTTTAAGCCAAATGCCCGAGAAATGCGCACAGTTTCCATGACAGTGATGTTCAAGCCAAGTTTTCAAGATGCGGGAAACTTTCAATCCAATTGGAAGGGTCCTCGAGGAAACCCTCCAAATAGGGCTATGGTAGGATGGAGGCTTGATGGAGAAGTGTAAGAATTAAGAATTAATCGATCAGTTTCGGACGGAAAATTTATTGTCCATTTCGTGATGTGCTTACAAGCCATACGCCGGGAACAGGGCGTATATACATAAAAATTCCAGGGGGGGGGAGGGTTGTGAATCATTTTTGAGAAGACAGATTTTCGTGACACCGATTCTTATTATCGCAGTTTCCCCGTTCCGTTTTCCCGTTCGTTCCCACCTCCCCTGAAATTTTTGGAAAACTGAAACCCATCAGACGCAAAATGGTTGCTTATCCTAGTACGATATTCTATCATGAATTACTATTGAAAATATGCATTTTTTGCACTATTTTTCCCGACTACGTAATGTGGGTTAAGATAATATGTGTCCAAAACGGTCTGTACCTAGCTACATGAATAACCTGTGCACTCTTATTTGGTTTTCATATTAAGATTACTAGATTGCTGTACGCTGGATGTGAGGTATGACACGTGACTTTTCGAAGTGCTTGGATCAAATTCACATAATGAGGATGCGTTACATGGGAGAATGAGGAGAATTTAGCATTACATCATGATGCACATGAGCCCCCCAGAGCTGATACCGATTATTAATGATTGGTCCGATGGGGGCTGAAACTTGGCACCAATGTCAAGCATAGTCGAATAAATTCTTGCACCAGTGGCACACCAGACTTTTAAAACTACGGGGGGCACAAGGGGGGCACAGACATTTTGTGGGAGGGGACCCCCCAGGCTACTACCTGAGGTAGCTGCCACCATAGGTTGGCGCGGAGCGTACAAGGAAATTTTTGTGCGCAAAGCCCTCAGATGGCCGGGAAATGACCTCTCACGAGCGGTTGAGGTGCATGTACCAAGATTCAAATATGGCATTTTGTGATAAACAAATTCTAAATCGGAGAAAATGTTTTAATATTTTGTAAGACCTCGGTCTTATTGATGCCCGGGCTTTTTGGCCAGAATGTTCAATATTCGGTTGCTCCACAATATGTTTTCACCAGTGCGTGCGAAGCGCGTAGTTTTTTCTGGGTTTTCCGGCACATCTGGGGAAAACAGGATCTCACCCAGAAAATTTGGGACATAGCTTTAGCTCTACTGTCCCAAGCCATTATATGACTTTCAGTAGCAGTTTACCCCGGAGAAAACATGGTTGGAAAATGAAGCAGTCTGGTAGCCAAGCTACTGAAGTTCCAACTAGTTGTGGTCGAGGGAAGGGGGAGCGCAGGAGGCTAAAAGGGTTTTTTAGTAATCAAAAAAGAGGTGTTTATTCAAGGTCAATGAGAATGTTGTTGTATAATTCCAGTATTTCACCTCACAGATATGTATGCGTGGAGGGGCCAATGAACAGTTAGAATTTCCCAACGACGTGATGCGGAGATGAGGGAGAAAGCGACGGAACAAAAATCCACTATATAGTACACGCGCCAAGCGCGAATTTTTCCCTTTTTTTTTATCGCATTCGAGGCGATTTGCACAATTATGCCTTCCGTGTGATATATTTGTTGGTTTTTGCCAGATCTATTCAAAACTGGTAGTCGAATATTGACTATAGAATTTTATTATCTAGTAGGTCATGGCTATAAATCAATTAATGTTTCACCTAACTCGAGCGGAGGAACGACTTTTGTCGCCCAGAGACGGACTTTGATTTTCACAGGGGGGGGGGGGTGTCACACCCCCCCACACCCCCCCCCCCCCCGATTTTACGCTCTGCTGCCAGGGAAAGTTTGCGCTCTCTGCAATGGGTTCGGGGAAGGGGGGGGGGGGTCGGTAAGACTGTTGGTGGCGGCGAATTGAATGAATGAACATAGATCAGTTCCTTCAAGAGCGTTCTTGAAATATTAAATTGCAGGGATTTATTGTCAATTTTCAGGGATGTTGCTTACTGTCATAAGACCGGGAAAAAGTCTCTTTCCGGCAATTTGGGGGTTAGTTAAGGCTCACAAGCTCGAAATTTCCTGTACCCTACCGTCCACCGATGGGACCAGGATTGATAAGGAATAAACATCGATCAGTTCTTCAGAAACGTTTCTTGAAGTATAATTCTTGCGAGTCAGTGCTAATTGTTGGGATGTTGCTAATGCCATACGGCCAGGAGTGCCGTTCCTGCAATCTGGGGGATTAAACCGAGGGATGTGCTGGTATCCTACGCGTCCACTGATGGTGCCCGAATGTAAAGAATAAACATCGAACAGGTCCTCAGGTTTCTTGCTTCTTATATATATTTCTGAAGTATTATTGCCAGTTTAGGGACGGGCTACTGCCATATGGATCGGGACGTAACGTTTTCTGCAATCTGGGTAGTCTGGATTAACGAATTTTTCTCTACCCTACGCGTCAACCCATAGTGCATGGCCCAAATTGTACGCGAATGAACATCGATCGTGCCTTCTTCTTTCTTCTTCTTCTTGTCCTTTCTCTTTCTTTCGTCTTCTTCTTCGAAGGTTTCTTGGAAAACAAATCTCGAATTTATTGTCATTTTAAGGGATGTTACTTTACTGGTCCAGATGGGCCCGGAAGTGCCGTTTCCTTGGTTCCTGCCCATCTGGGGGTCTGTAAAACAAAAATTCGCTGTATGCTCTGCGCCAACCAATGTGGCGCTCCGCTTAGATGGTGCCAGCATCATATTTCCCCCCCCCCCAATATTTTACACAGAGCGCCGCCCGCCCTGGCGTGCATTGTGTTAAAAAGTGTCGATCTAGCCTTTGGAAAATTCGATAAAATAAGCATCAATGATATTGAAAATGAATGCCATCTTCCGATAACTCATATACAAGGAGAACTTCAGCCGAAATTACAGCACTCAAATCATGTTTCTTGGTGAACATGTCAAAACATTCCCACGATTTCAAACAAGACGGCTGGCCGCAACAAATGAATATGTTGGCCACGGGGACTTATTCCACGGAAAATTGTTTATTATGTCCTAATACTATCGTTTGCAACGGAGTTTTCCCCTTAAATTGAAGTTCTTGTATCAGTCAATACATGGATTACCACATGTTCATGTGTACTTCGTGGCCTTGAAAGAAGGGCATGAATACAGGCTGAATGGAACTTAAAACAAGCTCACCTTGTCATCATGGGCTGCCTTGTTAATCTTTGGTAAGGAGGTGGTAAGTTGATTAATTGTCTAAAAGGTATTTAATGGTGTCATCCCAACTTTGGGGTTTTTTAAAAGGACATGGACGCGGAGTTATTGGGAATTTATTGGATGGTCAAACTGTAATATCTAAGATGACTGAAAAGAATTGCGTGCTAATGTTATAAAACGTTACAGGCATGTTTTATATTTCGTATGCGTTCAGAGGGTGCACCTGTTAGCCACAAACTCACACTACAATCCACCTTACATTGCCGCGACAATCAGCGGGAGTTCACTCCGAATATGACACGACTGGGTCATCCGGGTGTTCATGAAAACATCATGGCGCCTCCCCGCTGATTCGTGGCCCCGTGGATGTCATATCCGCAAATAACGGAACAAGACTACATAAAACATCTATTTCAAGATAACCGTCTCCCTGAAGAATCTGCAATGTGACAATTGAACGCTAGAATTGAGGGCGCGGGCGTGATTTCCGACGATGATGAGATCGTGCTCTGTTATCGCCAGACGCCGGGAGAAAAGTCCGTGCAAGTAACGACAGCGTGTATTTGAAAATAGAAAAAAATCCTCTTATGCACAGACTCACCCACGAATCCTAAAATAGACTCCGGGTAAACCGCACAAACTAAAATAAAACTAATCAGGGTTCATACGTTCTGACTTCAGATATATTAGGTTATCCATCATCGAGGAAATCAGGTGGATGGGATAGTATCCCATAATATTTTGTTCTTCTTCTGTAAGCGGCATTTACAGAGCTCGCCGGAGGGCTGCGTTCAACGCGTTGACCAAGCACCCAAGCTGACGTGGCTCAAAAGCAATTAACTTAGCGCTTAAAATCAATCGTTAGGAGTCCAAATAAAAAGCGTATACAGGACCATGAAATTGATTTCGAAGGGAGTCCGCTAAGCAACAACGAGATACGGTATGCAGCGAAATGACACTTTGGTAGTACGAAACGTGGAAAGAATGTTACTGGAGAATACTTGTGAACACGATGAGTCAGAGGACTGTTTTTGGTAAGGTCGGGGAATTGTGTCCAAAATAGAAAATTCGTAAAAAAGTAAAATTTTGGGCCAATTCTGGCTTGTGAAACACGAGAACGTCGACCCCACCTGATGGAGAACTCATAGTTGGTATGGTGTTAACCGGATGGGTACATGAGCCTCGTGCTTTGACATTTGAGGTCACCAGAGGTCGAAGTCTGAAACCCTCTGAAATTTAGTGTGGCTTTCTTATCAAGAGTACAGGAAACCCGATTGGTTGGTTGGGAAAAATGGGAAACTTGTGTCAGACGTTATGTTCCCTAATTGAGCTGGTACAATCTCACTGTTGTCCTTGTGGTGACTTAGGTTGGTCAGAAGGAGCCAAGGAATCACTAAGCCTTTCGGCCTTTCTGGTTTTCTAGCTGTATTTGCTGTTTTTACGAGGTGTCACGGCAAGGGCTTAAGGGAACAATCAGGGTATTCTAGTTTTATTACCTAAGGTAAGTGGCAGGATCGTAGTACTCGCGTAGAATTCTGTACTCTCAAACCTCGGTACTCAAGTTGGTAAGTGTTAGGAGCATGTCAGAAACAATATAGCCTACTCACGATTCCAGTGAAATGGTTTACTTCTCTTCTCAGAAGGCATCAGTGAGTGCCCCTATAGGGAGATAACACCAAGGGTATCCGGTTTAAAATGTGGAATTGTGAAGAAATGCTACCGCATATCCAGGACCGGGGGAAAATTGCCGATAAATACTGTGAATTTACAGTAAAATGACATCGTCATCTACTGTGAAATATTTACAGTAGTTTACGGGTAGAATATACAAGTAAAATTTACTGGCAGCAGGAGTTGCCAGTAATGTAGTGTAAATTCTACAGAAATTGGTGACGGTAGATTCAACAAACGTTACCTACAGACAAGGCTTGAATATTCTAATCAAGAAGCTGCTAATACAGTAGTACTACAGTACTACTAAGATGTATGTTACTCGGCGAATCAGAAGTTCATTTTTTCAACAGGTTCATGTTGAACCTCTTTCGGGGGCCAGCAATATTAATTAGCTCAATGATCGGAAGGACTGTGAATCTGGAACATGGTTCTATTCAATACGGAAGAATTTTCGCGCCAATATCCTCATTTTGCGCCAATGTTTCTCTGATGTACTTTGTGCCGATTTGGTTTCAGTTAACGGTATCCGGAAACAGTCTTTGGAGGTGGTTTTATCCTTTTCGGATTCCTGCTGAAGGTCACAGGAATATAGCAGTCAAGCACCGTGCGATGTGTGTGGTGTGTGTGCGTGCGTTCTCGTGTGTGGTGTGACAACCTTGTCAGCACGATATCTAAAGAAACGCAAGCATGTATGAAGTCAAATTAAGTATGTGGGGTTGGACATATAGAGAGGGACCCCTATATTTTTGGTGCCGTTCAAGGTTATTCAAGGTCACGGGAGGGCAAAGTTGAAAAAAAGCTTGTCAGCACGATATCTAACGGAACGCAAGCAGTATCGAGTTCAAATTTTGATGGGGTTGAAGTATGGTGAGGATTAACCCATTATTTTGGTGTTTAGGTCAAGGTCATTTAAGGTCACCATGGACAATCCTTAATATCTTGGCTACGAAACATTTTAGTGGGATGCCGTAATGGAAAATTTTGTCTGTATGGGCAAATTCATCTGGGACCTACTTTGACCTCATTGACCTTTTGACCTGTTTGACCTTTGACCTTGTGACTGAGTGCTGAATTTTTTGTAATGACCAGATTTCGTCTTGTTTGAGACAAACCATAATGTGAATTATGACTAATGTATACAACACTCCCTATCCACGAGCTCGCTCAAGGAATGCACATGTG
This sequence comes from Sclerodactyla briareus, assembly GCA_026419785.1. Taxonomy (NCBI): domain Eukaryota; kingdom Metazoa; phylum Echinodermata; class Holothuroidea; order Dendrochirotida; family Sclerodactylidae; genus Sclerodactyla; species Sclerodactyla briareus. The sequence goes on along the minus strand of JAODTK010004599.1, from coordinate 47,835 downwards.
GGACAAGCAAGACAGCCAAAACACTGGCATGTTGTAAACTTGGACGTTGACCATGACTCTGCAACAAAATATTTTAGAGGGAGTTGTCATGGAAAGCTTTCTTCGGTAGCGAACTGCATGTAGGTTCGTTATGCATGGAGCCTAGGTCATTTGAACGATGAATATGTTGGTGGCCACCTGCCACTCAGCAACTTTGAGATGCTTGTGTCAGGGATAAAAAAATATTCGACATATTGTTGACCCAGTGCCCCGATATATAGCCCTCAGGCAGGGGTATTGATACACGAAGAGGCAGAGAATGCAGGGAAGGATAATATTTGAGATCCGAGTGGAACTATAGAAAGGGATTGAGTTATGAAAAACCAACAATATTTAATAGGGTGGTATTTCATCTGGTTTGGCCTTTAAAAAGACCTAGCCTGTCAGCTATGGCAACGAATCGCGACACAGTTTGGTGTCTTGTTTTGTCTGTATGTACGGCACGTCCAGTTCATGAAGGTATCCGATTCGAAACGTTTTATGGCGGTCTCCCGCTGTTATCGGCCCGTGGCCCATCGAACTCGATAATGAGGGGCGAAAGGGGTAGAACGTACATTTATTTGAAGATATGTCTCCCTGGAGGGGATCTGTAATGGTAGCCAATTAACACTAGGAAAGAGTCGACCCAATTATCGGCTCTAACCGACACAACCAATAAGATCGTGCTAGTTTATGTATGTGCCCACACCTGGAGGAAAAGTCTGTAGCCATGGGCGGCAGTGCTGACGTGAAATTTCACAATTGCCCGGTATCGACGGCGGATACTTAAAATAGACGTTCTGGTAAACCGCGCTGAACTAATAATAGGCTAATTCGGGTGTACACTATGTCTGCCTTCGAAACGGATTATTATATCTTGATGTATTTGTTACAAAATGTCGAACGTGAGAAGAGTCGACGAAATGCATTATTTTCACTATTGTAGCCCTCGAAGTTGAAACGGTTTCTGGACTGTTTACATGAGGGATCATGGCAGAGTGTTTAACAGTGGGCTAATTGCAGGGATTATGCATCACAGTGAGGATTATCCATGATGCTTCTGTCGCATTTGACGGTTTGGGGGTTGTTCATTCCTTATGCTTGATAAGAAAAAGAAGAGCATTGACGCATAACACTTCGTTTTTATCGCCACCGTTCGTTCTTAAAATAATACCTAATAAGAAATACGCATTAACCACGTGAGAGTCAATGTTTGACCGGTGAAGATCAATTTGATTTAAAGGGCTTATCGTCGTATGGTAGCAGCTGATGAAACAAACGACGGCTTCTTTTGCAGTCGTCACGACGAAAAGAAGAACCGCCTGAATCAAGAATATCGATACGGTTTATTGTCACTATAATAGGACATTGTCAAAGCTCAAGCCAATGAGTTCCGATATTCGAAGATTCGAATACGTGCGAGGGTTTATGGTCTGCGGTGATATCGTGACAACGGAAGCGTCCATATTCGCTGGGGGTTGCGACACGGTATTGCCAGTTTTAATGTAAGAACGGGGATGTTTAAAATATGTATACGCAATCTGCTTGTCATTTCGGGTGCAAGTTTGAACTGCCACCACGGGCCAAACGGCTCTGTCATTTTCTCCTTCCTTCTCAATAGGTCAATATTCGAAACGTGCAGGCAGTGAGACCGATACTATTAGTTTATCCACTTTCGTTGAGACGAAACCCCTTTCCGGCCTTTTTCTGAATAGTATGTAAGATACGTGATGTACGTCTAGCTTTCATCCGTAGCTCGTCCCGGCCCTCGCCACCCCGATCCTAACTACACAATATTCAGCAACACGCTGCCCAAGAAAAGCGCAGGTTGGCGGCACTACCTTATTCCTCGATATAGGACGGGCCGTTCCGCGTGTATGAAACGCAGAACCACACAAGACAGTCGCGGAATTGATTACTGCAGGTGTTCAATAATAAACCATCAAAGTTGCGGAATATACATCAAAACTAGTCCGTGTAACAATCAGCTTAGCTCGATCGATCGACTGACATTAACATGTATTCGCCGAGTCCGCTATCAACGACGCCAGAGGCATTATATGACAGGTTATATGACTACCAAACTGAAGGCTATATACCCTGCATGCGTCATCACCACAGTACACTGGCATCAAGTCATGCCGTGATGGATGAAATGAGCGGTGAAAATAACCCCCAACCCTTTCAACAGATAAAGTATAACGACATTATTACCATGCACGATCGTACCTTGTATCACAGCCTCTGTTACGAGTGGTAAAATATGTTCACGTGAATAAAACGGTTTGGGAGCATGTAAATGACAGTGAGAATGACAGTGTTCAGGAATTGGGCACACTCATTGACAGCCCCTTAGTAACACCACTGAGAATAGTGTTTAGGAAATTAATACCACTACAGTGAAGCCTCTTCGAAAACAACACTGAGCGCGTGTTTTAGGCATTAGGAACACTACATTGACAGCCCCTTCGTAACACACTGAGAGCAGGTTAGAATTAGGAACAACTAATGACAGCCCCCTTCGACACACCATTGAAACATGAGCATATGGCCACATTACCACTGCCCTAGTTCCCTTCTTACAGTGGCTGACGGTGGAGATACAGGATAAGTAAAAGATTACACTGTTGTATATCAACTCGAGTTCACGGTTGCATGCATCACCTGCTTAACAGGGAAAACCCTTCGATTCGAAACTGACCTCAGGATAATTATCCCCACAACACGTACCACAACCTATGGGAAGAATTATAATGGAACATATGGAAATTCACAGGCTCGATTTGATAATGCAATTACCCTGTACCAAAGTTTAAGAAGTAGATACAACATTCGATTTTTAAAATGCCACATTAATGTAAATTCTCACTGTGCTCTGGGTGCCTCACAGCTGGCCTTGCCTACGGAGCGATCGAGACCCCGCAACTCGGCCTCTGGTATGCGGTGCCCAGCTGTCAAAGCAGATGGCGGCAGGATCTTGACCGAGGAATCTGATGTGAGGGCCCGTTGGTGGGTGGCTGTTGTGAGAATTTGTCAAGGGTGCTCCCCCAGGCTTGGAAACACAAATGGCTTGTTGTGGCCACCCTGGCCCTGGCTGAAATCCGCCTGTAGGCTGCGAGTGCCCCAACAGCAACCTCGGACAACCATCGAAGCGGTTGACGGGCGGGGGAGCTCATGGGGTCTATGGGCATACATCCATGATGAGGAAGGGCAGTGGCCAGGTTTACCTCGAGTTGTTGCATGGCTCTATGTTTGTCGATGTGGAGAAAATGGGTCATCCTAACTGACCGGGAAAGGGGACTTATTGTACCAATTTGGGCAAGGAATGGTGAGACTTGCGGATCAGTCCTGACCTCTTCCCGTTATACGGAGTGTGAGACCCAGACGGGCCCGTACACCCCTTATTACAAACGTGTACGCCCGACTCGATTAGGATACGAGCTGACCCCGGAATCCAGTACAAACCCGCCACCCTCCATGAGGGGTATACAACCACCGGTGTTCGCAGCGGGACTTCAGTCAAGCCGATGACCCGCGGGTATTTGCTGAGTTGCTGGATTCCATGAGTGAGAGAGTGAGGGAATTGTCGATTCCGTAATCCGCCCCGCGTCGATCCACGGTAGCGCTCTGACTTAGATGATACATCGTACATCCCCCTAAAATATTGTTCTATAGAAACGCGCCGGTGATGTCAAGGAAATACACGGTAATTACGCAGGGACAGCTGGATTGGTTGGTGATTGTTTTACTTTGTTGATTAATTTCAATAAAACACTGTATGTCAATTAATTCCTTTACAGTCATCTTCAAAGTTACTCCAGGGCAACTTTCGAATTGGTGTAAGCTAGGCAGCGGGGGACGTCGAGTCTCCATACCTTCCATTTCTTCTAAGTCTCAATATCTCTTCAGGGTAATGATGGTTTCGGCCTATTTATCGTCACGTGTTATTCGGGGAGGGAGGGGGAAGTGGCCATCGCCAAAACAGTATAGAACAGCAGGTTTGGATACAGGTGTCCCATGACCCTATCCAGTCGAGTGCGAGGCAGATCGGATACACACTAAACTAGTTGACTCAATCAACCCGGCTAAACCTGGCTGACATTACACGAGCCACAGGTTCAGTTTCAGCCGGCTTATTTCCGTTATGTGACAGTTTTGACATACTATGATCATGGCCCCGTGTCACCACACGGGATCATAACGATGTCGTAAAATGGATATCACTTATGCGATGCAATAGAGACACCGTTGTTGTACCAACAACACCCCGCCAATAATGGACAGTGCGTCGTCGCACCCCCGTCATGCACACATCGCACCCCTGTCGTTTTTCGCCGCGACGTTGCCCAGCCACCCCCCCCACCCCCCCCCACTCACGCCCACCCCCCCCCCCACAGACAGTGCCCAAGGTGCCAGTCACCCTCCGACTAACACCGCAGGCACACATCGACACCCGCGACTCCCTCCCAACTGCCCAGACCGTCCTTACACCCCAACACCGACGAGGGTACGGTATAGACCCCAGGGCACGGTGTACATTGAGATATACATAGTGTCTCTGTGTGTAATGAAAGTGTACTAGAAAGATTAGCCACTCATAGTAATTAAATGGATAGGCAAGATGGCAAATAATAACTATTTGGGGGAGAGAAATATCCCCGTGAGAACTGAACCCGAACGACAAGCAATTGCTTGTGTATATGTGTAACATTGTACCCCACACAACATAGTTTTTGTTAATCTAACTTTAAATTGAAGCGGAGATGCGGAGACAATTATTAGTTGGACAACATACGTGAAAGGACCAGATGTGGATGTGATGATCTAAACGCAAGGAGGGCAATCGCCTTGCAGCCACAGGTTTGGGAGAGGGGGGAGGGGGTTAATTTCCCGTCTAGGCTATATATGGAGAAAGCCGATCGTACGTGCCTCGCACATGGACCATAGCACATCGCCAAAAACATATCCATTGTTTATCTCGGGTGGCTACAAACGAGTGTGCAAATCAGGAGAAAGTAGAGTTCATGAAATCCAAATAGTCCGCTACCATCTGGACCATTGCAGTCTAAAGGCGTCTGATCAATGAATGTACACAGTACAGAGAACAGTTTGAAAGAAAGTCCAGCCCGCGGTCTTCGCTCTTTCTCTGTATGAACACGTGTGCAATTGTCCTTTCAGAGCAAGACTTCAATCCTGTACTTCATCGGAATCAGCCAGAAGTGGGAGGGGGGGGGGAGGGGGGAGGGGGGTGGAGTCTCCCGACCTTGAAGCACGCCAACCCCTGGACACAATAACTAACTGAGAAGTTCATGCATTGTCCTAGCTTATCTACTGATACTGTCACCTTCAGAAAGCCTCCCCCCCCCCCACCCTCGTCTCCTAGACTGAAAATTCTGGCTACGCCGGATTGCTGCCTGAAAACAGAGGTGTGACTTGGACTGAACAAACTCTGGTGACTTGTCCATATGCACCTGCCTGAAGTAGGGGGAGTTACCTCGAGCGGATGGAATGATAAGAACCTGTGGCCGGAGATTTGATACACTGAACAAAAAACTATACTATTCAACCCCAGTGCCCATGGCCCGGCCGACATTGGGATACCATATTTTCTCTAATTCAAAAACAAGAACGCAACTCTGCGTAGTGATGCCTTGCCTTTTTTCCTGACATGTTCCCTTACTCAGATATTCAAACCCTGAAGAATGTGTGTTGCCACTTCAAACCACAAACTTGACACAAAACGATCACATCAAATGTACTCAGCGCATGAGATGAGATACTTGTTGCTTGAACCAAGGTCAAAAGTCATCTGAGGGCAATGAAATGAAATACTGAAGAAAAACCTGGTAAGTAAGTATATCTTGAAGAGTGAAGGTAAAGTCACGCTCATAACCATCGAGGTCCAATGTTGAGATTCACGTGTGGGAAGTCCCAGCGACCGGAACACTAAGTCACAGACTGCAGGCAAGGCTTAAATGATGTGGATCACTTTAGCAAACATCATACTCATAAGTGACTGTGGTCAAAGCAGATAGACTGAAGGAAGTGGCAGTTTCTTGAATCGGACGACCAACATCATTAACAAATGGAAAAATCTCGTTTTTGGGGGTATATGTGTAGGGAAAGACAGTACATACAGGCCTCTATATTATCACTTGCATCCCTCCACTACCCTGGACAAGGCGAGTCATTGTAGGGACAGTCAAGTGTTCCAATAGCATGGTGTCTCACATGTTGGTCATTGAACCATATGTCGTTAATCAATAATGGATTAGTGGGTAGGCATGCCCAGTCAATCGAGTCAATTTCGTACAGCAGAAGAGTCTGTGGTCTTTCAAAGTGACTGTGGGTGTATCAATTTTCATTATTTCAGGGAACAAGTGACTGAGGGGTGCATCATTTTGTGAAGTGCAATGACTCCCTTGTCTGGGTACAGGGGTGGGTCATGCAAGGTGAACAAGTGCATAAATGGTTCAGAATACATGTATCAATAGCAATTTTACCAGTCCATCAAATGTTTTTGCTATTTTTAGGGTCAAACTTTGCACAAGGCTTTCAAATCACATATTCTCTCCTACATTGGGGGGTTGGAGGAATGTCTCTCTAGATGACCCACCCACAGGCAGCACCCCTGAACGAATATATTGGCTGCACGATACTAATCCAATAGTAATAGAACAGACAAGATCTTTGTAATTTTCTCGTATATCTAGCCATGTTGAGACAGTTCTGAATATGTGGGCTCATGTAATGTTGATCCAGTATGACTCTGGCCAAATTTGTTTAACATGGTATATCCCTGGCAATCACCTTTTCCAAATAGTCAATCATGTGACAGTCCAACACCAGTAGAGAGGCACACTGGGGAAAAGAGAGATACTTTATAGACTTAAACCTGCCATTTCTGCCTGGGGTACAGGGTATGCCCTCACTTTTTGCTCATGGTACAGGGCATGCCCTCACTTTTTGTCAATAGCAAAAAATGCACAAATTGTTGTGCCATTCCTACTTTCAGAAGCTTACTTGCCCCTTGCTTTCTTCTTCCTCCCAATCACTGCTTCTACACACCCACACAACAGTTAATGCCCCTCTTAGGGATTGTCTATGGAATCACAGGTATATACCCAAGGGTCAGTCCGCCTGTTAAAGTCATTCAAAACTGGAAGTGTGCTTTTTCGCATCCAGTAGGGAAATGTAAACAATCAGTAATCAGTAGACTGAGTGAACAAGAGAATACATGGATTACCCCCTCCAATCCTCTGAGCATTGCCAGGCCAGGTACCATTTCCACACTGAATGTCTGCCAGGCAGTTCTAAGAGTTTATTATGTGTTGTTTACTTCTCATTCTTGCAGTCTCACACACAAGGTTGAGGGATCAAATCCTTTGAGGATGGGAATGTGAACCAGTAAAACTGAAGGCTTATTATAGTATACCCACACAATGCAGACAGTGGTGAAAGAGGAGAATGGCTGGGCCGGGCTACATAGTGTTCTAAATGAATCAGCAGGACATTCCCTGGTGTCATTTATGCTGTAAAAACTAGTTTTAAATGGGGGAAATTTGAAGATCATAACACCGTTTCAATAATGTAAAGGCAACAAACTTGGCATTTCTCCCCTCGAGTAAAATAATTACGACTAGGGAAGGAAATTGCCCGTTGTCTACCCATACCATCGATATTCCATATATCGTATGGAAGTATACGCAAGAAGAAACCTATCTGCCTTTCATTAGAATTGTAATGAATGCAGTGATGCTGGCTTCAAATTAGGCTAATTGCAATTTTCATAGGTGCCTATGATGATGAACCTGGGGGAGGGGGGGGGGTTGTTTTGCATGATAAGAAAGAGGCGTAGCTGCCTTGCAATTCCCACCGCCACCCATAGCCAACTGACCACTACTGATCAGGACGGTACATACATACATACATAGGATGGTCATGGGCTAGGTCTAATATTCAGAAATATCAGAATAATAATAAATGAAATTGAAGAATTGTACTGTCTTCCCTGGGGGAATACTTTATTGGGAAGGGGAGGAGGGGGAGGGGGGCGGGAATGGAAAGCAACCCAGATTTCATGAAGGGGCAACACAACATTTGGTGGTCGAAAAATGTAACACTAAATGAGAGGAGATACGACAAGAAGAGGCGTTTCTGCTTTGTAATTAGGATTGGTCAATAAATGCAGTGATGCAGACTTCAAACAGGGCTACATTTTTTTTATGAAAATTCATAAGCGCCTATGAAACCTGGGGGGGGGGGGGTGCGTGCAAGACAAAAATTTTGGCCACCCCCACCCCCGTAGCACCACCACTACTGGGTCAGGGGTTACATATAGGCTGGTCACGGGGGGCTAATAATAAAAGACAATTCAAATTTCTGTCTTGTCTAGGGGAAATTTTGGTGCTAGTCCCAATACTAAAAAATATCAGGGAATAACAATAAAATGACAATCAAGATTTGTACTGTATTCACTGGGGGAAATATTGGTTTGGTTGGCTCATGCTTGTTATCACTCGTGTACCAATGATCGTGCAGAGAATAAGGATGGTCCTATGGGGACCGGAATGACCTTGAACTTGATACCAAAAACAATAGGGGTATTCTTCATCATGTGTACAATCCACACAACCAATTGAAACTTGATAGATACTTGCATTCATTAGGATATCATGCTGAGGAGCAGATGTGAAAATGCACATTTATCCACATTCAGAGGTTTTAGCTGTCTTGACCTTCATTGAGATAGCTTGTGATAAGAGTTATCGTTAGTATGGTAGGTCATTGACTTTTTTCGTTTGTCTTAACAAGACGTTCCCCGCCAATACAAAAAATGCAGGAAATCACCAGGTCAAAAAGTCCCAAATGAGGTCAAAAAGGTCAAAAGGTCAAATGAGGTCAAAGTTGGTCACCAGATGTATTTCCCCCAGACGAACGAAACTTTCCATTAGGACAGTCCTCAAAAAGGTTTCGTTGCCGAGATATATGACGATTTTAGCTGTCTGACCTTCACATTCATTGAGATAGCTGTGATATAAGAGTATCGTGTATGGTAGTCTCATTGACTTTTTGTTTGTCTTAACAAGACGCTTCCCCGCATACAACAAAGCAGGCAAAATCACTAGGTCAGAGGTCAATGAGGGGGTCAGAAGGTCAAAAAGGTCAAATGAGGTCAAAGTCGGTCACCAGATGTATTTCAAACAGACGAACAAAATCCATTACGACATCACTCTACAATGTTTCGTTGCCAAGATAATTAAGAGTGCCAATGATGGGGAAAAAACCTTTTTTTTTTAAATGACCTTGACCTCACACCAAAACAACAATAGGGGTCATACCCGCCATGGGTGACCACCTACCTACCAAATAGGAATTTCCAACCTGCTTGCGATCATAAGATATCGTGCGGAAACACTTTTCAAAGTTGACCCTAATACCTGAACGAACATCGATTGGTACAAAAACAAGAGGGGTCATGCCCTTCCAGGGGGGACACCTACCTACCTGATATTGAAACATAAACATGCTTGCGTTTGGTTAGATATCGGTGGAAAACGAAGTGTCACAAAACACACACATACACACAACATACACACACACATACACACACACACATACACACACACGCACACGCGTGACTGCATTGATTCCTTTTAGCGTCGCCAAGGAATCAAAAATAAGTACATCGAACAAGAGGCAAGCGACACTCGATTTACAGTTTAATAAGAGACATTGTGCAGGCGGGGGGAGGAAACCAGGAGAGGGGGGGTGGCGGTGGGGATGGTGTATTAGCAGCGAAATTCATCAGGGGCACTCATGTCAGCATGTATGGGAAGGAAACGTGAACAATCGATCTTACTCTTCCAGATATGAGTGCATATCTTCTCGGGAATATCAATATGTAGTTTCTAATCACTTATCTTGCATAAGTTCACTGCAAAACAGGATGAATTTCAGTGGTTTTTCCCTGATTCAAAGGAGGCCTCGTGTCTACCTTCCAAACAAATCTGAATACAGTTTGAACCCAATCTTGAAATTAGTAAATCATCAGAAACGGGTCAGTTTGTGATGCACACAAATGATTCAGGCGGAATCCTCATGCTTTGAGAAAAATTGTTTGTTTGACAGACCGCCAAGATTGCAGGAAAACGGCAATCCCGGCCTTATCTGCATGGGACAGTGAGCAGCATTCCTAAAATGGATAAAATGTTGTTCTATTTTAGGGAAGCTATCCAAAAAACTTCCCAATTGGAGCAGACAAGTGGCGAAATGCGTATAGCACAGAAAGTACAAACGGCAACTTCACTCGAAGCGCTCGCGAAAATTTTACCCTTTTGGACGTTCCATCGAAAAGTCAGAGCAATCTTTGGAATAAAACTTATCTTCACCAGAGTTTTGAATCATGATCTTTGCACGAAATTTGTGGCGTCCCTGGGTGAATCTTCAATGGCTTTTTTAAGGGGTTCCCACCCGCACCGGGTGTGCCTTGCCCCCTTATTAGTGCACCGGTGTACCGTGCACCGTGCACTAAGCTTTCAACAAGTGGTCGCCCCCAGAGATTGATTGCTGACACTCTAATTTAAATTTGCAAATAGGCCATACCAGTCCCGCCAGGTGGTTTAGACGTACCCCCGTCGCCTCAGCCTCCTCCCTTCAAAAAACAACAAGGTTACACTTTTGGGCATTCCAATCGAAATCCAGGTAATATTAGACTAATCCTTCTCTTCACTTCTTCTCATGTCTTTTTGACATGCATTTGGTGGCGTTCCCTGGCCCATTTTCGATGTCCGCGCCGTGTGCCTAATAGTGATAGTTGTCCCGTGCACCCAACTTTCAACAAGTGGTCACGAATTTTCGGGTATTTCTTGTTAAGGAACATCATATGTCTGCACAAGGCACATCAGACAGGGGAGTATTCAGGATTTGTCAACCCGGTGGGGGGGGGGGGGGAGGGGGGTAACTATCTAAGCGGAACGCAACCATGGGTTGGCGCGAAGTGTAGACGGGAATTGTTAGGTTTTTACCCCTTCCAGATCGCGGGAAATGACCCCTCCGGGGCCCTAGAGGCAACCGGTATACTCACACTATCGTTTAAAACGAAGTGCCTGCTCGTGGTAGAATGAAACTGACGCACAATTACTATAATGTACTCTAACTGCATGAAATATGTTGAATTAAATCCTGAATATGAGGGTTTGATGTTCCGTCTCCACATACATACACATACATAGCCAACACATCCGAGCGACCTCATTGTTCCTCCCCCGTCACCTCATATGCGCGACACTAAACTTACCTTCTCATTCATGTTCACTGATATGATTAGAGAAGGCATTTTTTGCAAACGGCTCGATTGACTATCTAAGCGGAGCGCCACCATAAGTTGGCGCGTAGTGTACCGTGACCCGTTTATACCTCCTAGTTCGCCGGAAATGGCACTTGCTGGGTCCAATTGCAAAGATCCGAATGTGGAATTCAGTAAAAGATTGATGTTGAAAAGGATCACTCTGCAGGATATACGCGGTTAATCATAGCAACACAGCATGCATCTACGGCCTCTTATTTTTTTAAGGCAATCTATGTCAGCAAATGCATTACAACAAATACCATGAGCCCACTGAATGAATAGTTCACAATTTACGTAAACGGGTGGAGCTAGGAACCCAGCCCACTTCATTTTTGCCATTAATATCTGCCGGCAAGTGACAATATGTGAGTGAAGGTACGTATACACACCCGTTATGGAAATGTGGGAGATGATTTGTTGATGGGTTATCTAACCGGAGCTCCACCATAGGTTGGCACGGATCGTTGAGAGAGTTTTGAGAGGGAAATAGGTCACTCAGATCGCAGGGAATTGTACTATCGGTACTTGGAAGTTGAATCCAGTGGGCGGTACTCGTCGAGTTACTATCTCAGCGGAAGCCAGCATCAGTAATGGTTGGTAGGTACACGGAGTTGGGAGGATAAGGCCCCCTAGATGGCAGGGAGTGGCACTTCCCTGACCTATTTTACGGAACTGATGCAGTGACGTAGGCCGATTTTTTGTGGGAGCGTGAACATTGAAATGGGAGACTTGTCATATATCCAAATGACATCACCCCAAATCTGAAAAAATGCTGAAGTTCATTGAAGTCATGTACAGTACATGAAGAAACCAACATTTTGTGGGCACTCAGTAGATATTTCGGGTAAAAATTTCACTTTTGCTTCACCGCCCGTATTTCTCCCATTCTTCAGCCCGAATTGCGTACTCGAATTCTTCCGATTAAACTGAAGAATGGCACGCCTCGGATGCTGTGATATGGGGTGCCATAACTTGGTTTGTTGGTCACTTCTGTACTGTCTAACTATATTGGGCTTTTACTCAATCTCAGGAAAATATTCCTTTTAATAGTTTCCTGGTTTACGGAATAGCGAGTATGCGGTGCACTAGCTTGAGGCTAAAATGTAAAGCCTGTGTAATACCACACTAACGAGAAATTCGTTGGAGTTGAGCACACCGTTACACGAGTAGAGTCTCCATACAATCAGGGGAGTCCACGATCCACGCCGTCAAAGGGGAATTGAATTCAAATGGAGCAAAACTATGTTCAGTTGCTTCCGACTATCTGGGGGGGGGAGGGGAGTATTATGTACGTGACCATCAATCGGAGCATCATCATCGGCTGATGCAGATCGCATGAAGGACTTTTGTTGGAGAGGGGCGGGCTTAGTAGAATCGCGCACGAGAAAGTGCCCCTTATTGGTTTGTTTTGTCGATCAGCAAATCTGTTGAATCTGTCACGAATATATTTTATTAGGAGTTAGATAGTATGCTACACTGGACTAGACGAGAGTGAATTACGGCAATCAAATGAAGTAGGAGTGAAGGAATACAAGCCCAATACAAAGTAGTGATTTAGGTAAATAAAATTGGTAGTCACCTATTAAGCAAAATCATATATCAACGTCCGGAATCATCGAGGTGGGAGTTAAATCCGAGTGAGAATATATATTATGATTATGAGATTTACAGATTTAGTGAGGCCTACACCCCCACAGCGGTAAACGTAATCTCCTATTTCACTTGAATACATTGCGATAGGTAGGCCGTAATGTGGATAAACAAATCTTCATGTAATCAACCGTGGTTACTGATGACGCGTGCGTTATCATATGTGAACGCAGGTATATTCTAAGATGTCATTTATTTGTAGATGTATATAGTGGTTCCAAGGTTTTAATGCGGTTCAATAAAAAAGGGTTAAAGGATTTGACATTGCGTACCTCGTTTGGACACGCTTTGCTGCCGCGAGGTTTTTTTCGCTAACCCCGCGGGGAGTAGCACATGCCGTTAATGACACACTCACTGACGCAGTGATAAATCATGATAACTACCCCGAGTATGTTTCCTGATTCCACCGAGTCCCGTCGACCCCCAACGTCCCGGTGCCGAGTCATCATCCGTGCGATACCACGGGGATGAGAGGTTGTTAAGGGCTTGATTTAAGGAACGCCATGTGTTGCCGCTGACATCGTTTGGGAATTAATAATACGTCATTGATCTGAATAGTGGGAGACAGTATCTTGTAATACAAAATGAGTTAGCAATAGTAATCTTGTTAATTGGAAGTGACCCAAAAGAGAAAGCCGTAGGTGTATTGAAACTCGGGACCCTTGACTCGGTTGAGGTGAGTCCCTTGTATATTTCACCCCAGTCATTAAAACATAGTCCATAGTCATGATCCACATTATGGCCATTGATAGAGCTATAGAGTCAAGATATACGTCAAGCAGGACTCGCCTGCACAGCGCTGAAAAGAGTCAGCAGAAGAATGAACTAAAGTGTTCAGTTGAGCGAACATGAACTAGCCATAGCCTTCAGTTTCAATTGGTCGATCAGCGAATCATCTATGGAGTCTAGTCTAAGGATATCAAGCCTCTTATACATACGAAGAGTACTGTACTGAAAATGTCGGAAACTGATTTCGTCTACATTCCATCTCTCCTTTTAGTATTGCCTTATACCCAACGTTTGCTCTGTGAAAACTTCGAGAAAAGCCATGTACGTGGAAAGAAACGAAACGAAACACCGGCATCGAAAACAAACAAACAAACAAACAACAAAACCAACGAACAAACAAACACAAAACAAAAAACACACGAAATGATCAAAGGTAAAACTCTCAGTCTCAAGACTGTGTTCCATCAGGAACTTCTACAAGATGTAGAGTATTGATGTTCATCCATTGATCAACCTTTCGAAACTTGTGATGAAGGGTACATATAATCGGCCGTTCTCCTTACTGTCTTTATGGGGGGGGGGCCTTTTTTTAAAAGGACTCTGAATATGCGTATTTCAGACGATACATTTGATACGCCAGACATGTCAGAAGTGCACTAAATAACACAGACCATCTGACCATTGTTTGTGGCCGGGGGTATACATTCCAAAGACGAAATGTTGGGACCCAATACAGGCGGGCAGAGGAGGTAGCAAAGCAACTATCGTCTCATTTTTCCTGAATAATCAACTCCAGGTAACGAGTAACGAGTATCGTCTGACTCTATCGCTCGATTCGTATGTCCATCGCAATTCTTCAGGTAACTGTCGATAGCATTAAGGACATGGCTTTGATGATGATGGTTACCATGTATCTGCCATATTGACGAGGATATGACCTCAACTAGCTGACTAGAGCCGACACAGCCAGTACTTCTCACCCGCCGACTGTGTTAACCTCGCCAAGTCAGCATAAACCTTTCGGGGAGCATTTGACATACAATATACAGTTATACGACACCTGACAATAGGGTACAAGAACCGGTCGCTTACATTATATAGGCCTCTATCGAAGAAGAACGAGTTGGTGGGTCAGCAATGCCTCAAAACATGGCTATCCATTGTGCAAGGCAAAACAAGAAGAAACACGGAAAAATAACCCACCGCAAGAATGTACTTGTGAATGTAGGCGGGCGCTCTCGTTCGTAAATACTACCAGTGTATTGAAGTCACACTTGAATAGACATTCTTCGTCGATTCATTGATTTATCGCATGCATGCTGATATCCCAGACACCATGTAATTTTTTCGTGTATTACAATCACCTTACTGCTGCCCACAGGTTTTTATCATTAAGAATTTTTCAGAACATTCCCTCTAAGTCACGTTTTGGTCATTAAAGTAGGTATCAAGTCAGGAACGAGGTCTGCCTGATTTGATTTAATAACCGGCGAACTATAACGAGACATACGCTCATACAGTTGTTAATGATAAAATAATGTAGCTTACGTTTCACTTCCGACGGGACGGAAGGTTGTTGCATAAACATCCTTCTTGCATTCTTCCTTCGTACGATCTTCACGGAAGTACAATTACAAACTATCATTCCAAAGTTTTATAGAATAATATTGACGCGACAGAAGAACTATCCCTTAAACCCCCAGCTCACCTGTGGGGAATTTATTTCTGGCACCTCAGGGCGCAGACCCTGTCTTTTAAGAAACTAGTACATAAATCCCCACTTGCATTTAATAACTTGCTGGCGTAAGACGCATGGCTTTCGGCCTGTGCCACAGGATTTACGGGCGATTCCCCCAAATTGTTTCTCTAGTCACAAATTTATAGTTTTCAGATGTTGTAGTTGGTTTTAAGCCCTACCGAGTCCCTTTAGGGTCAGTGAGTCCCTATGATAAACCCGTTAATTTGACAGATGATGAAGCTATTTCAAGAAATCATTGTATGGCGATGATTATGAGTGTCAGCAGTACTAGCTGTGTCGAGTATTTGCCTCAACACTTACCAACCCAATCTCAAGAGGGTAAACTGACAACACACACCAGCCTCACGTACTGGCGAAGGCGTAAGACATCCTTGTAGGTGAATTGACGATTTACCGGGTGAGTTCCGATTTCCTTGGCTGGACTTTGGGCAAACAGCAGGTGTTGTACCGCAACGACGCATTTGTGTATAGATAGATAGATGGATAGATAGAAGATAGATAGATAGATAGATAGATGCTAGTAGATAGATAGATAGATAGATAGATAGATAGAGATCGATACAAGTGCAAGTGGCTTTGGGGTTGAAGAGGTGATAGCCTCTGAAGAAGGAATCACAAAATCTACAAGTTCTAGTAATTGGAACCTGGATCTCAATTAACAGATCCATGTACGGGCGCTGGAGCATGGAAACAGTTTGTATGCAAATAATGCACAAAAATATATTGCAGAAATGTTAGTGATCCTCTTTAGCAGTTAGTTACAGTTCAGATTTGACTGTCTCGGTACATCAGTGACTAAATGTCGAACGCTACTGATAGATAGAAACGTGATGATGATTACATAAATAATAAAAACCATGCCAAGGTTCTCCATAGAAGCTAAAACTCTTGATCAAGTGCCAATTAGGTTCATAATATTGACAATCGACAAAGCCCCAATGCAAGTCAATTGGAGATTTTATTCGGGCACAAAGTGACACAACGTTCTGGACGTCAGAGGCACCCAAGACAAATCTAAGCTAAAACTCTTGCATGGGGTTCTGAGACTCCCTATCGCCAACTAAATCCTATACGTCTTGTCGGTAATCCGTGTCTCACCTAACTATTTTCTAATCGATTGTGTGACTTTCGAAACCCAGAATGTCTGCTTCAATTTATTGAGCAAGACTAACCTGGGCGGGAGCCGACCGTGCTGATCCACATTTGGCTTCATGCAGACCGAGTTATCAAAATTACACATTTCTCGATTCCAGAATTACCCACAAATCCCTATCCTCATGTGGACTTGCTAACGCAAAAGTGGCAGGATGGTCGCACTTGTGTTGCAGACTCAGTATAGTGAGTTCCGGGGAATTGTCCCGATAGGCTGCTGATATCGAGTCGTTTAAATGATCACAAAAAGTGTGAGGTAGCGTTTCCAAAGACATTAATTCTGGTAAGATTTTGAAGGTTCCCTCGGCTAGTCTTCAACAACTGGACCCCAAGTACAGGCATGCCCTTGACTGCTCGAGTAGGTGCTTGGGGCGTGTGGGTTATAAAAAATAAAAATAAAAAAACTATCATGCGTGTGACATTTGGGAAAAAATGAACCTATAAAGAGACATAAGGGATGTATGTTTCCTCTCCCTGTGGGTCTAACGAAGGAAGCATCATTTTTCAGTAGTAAAAACAAATACATCTGAAGCCCCCCTAGTCTAGAGGGAAAATTTCCTCAAATGATACCTTTGTCATTCGATTCGAGGTAGGTATCCACCATTTTAGACTTATAATCGATAATCACTTCGTAGACCTCATTTTCCCCATGAACGCTATAATCCATGATATGCGTGGGCTACAGCGCTGATGGGGGAAATGCGGAACAAACAGCTAGGACACGCATTGCGAACGCGAACGCGAATGGGTAAATCAGCACTCGAATGACTTTTCCTGTAACCATAGGCCTATATTGAATTCGAATTCAATATCCACGTCTTGATGTGCTCGTTGGTCGACACATAGCTTCAGATTTGCAGAAGAATAATTTGATTAATCATTATGTTGTGATTTTATTCGATGACTCATTCGAAAAGTGCATTCTGACATCACAAACGTCTGGTTATCTGGCTGCAAAACTTGATAAGGGTGTTAAAAATACATCGAGTTATTGGAAGGGCGTGGTAAGTCAGACAAGTACTATCGAGTTTTTGGTAAGGGCGTGGGAAGTCAGAAAGTATCCTGCTGTGTGGTATGTGAGCGGGGGGGTGGGTATGGTACGGGGAGATGAGGGGGGGGGGGGGGAGGAAATGAAAAAAATATGTGAACAAATGCAGTAATTCTCGACTGCATACCTGGGGTTAGTATCAGCCTATAGTCCTGTCAGAACTTGTATTAATTCACAATCCCCGTGACGGGTGGCGTTGTATTGGCCTACTTTACCCGTTAAAAATTTACTACGGGTACAGTCGATACCGCGCGGAACAATGGTGCATTGATTAGGGTGTTCAATGAATCCGTCAAGGCTGCACTAAACTAGTTCATGTTCACAGTTGATCAGTCAGCCTTGATTTGACAGACATTTCCATCCATTAATGTTCCAGTCCCCCCCACTTTCAGCAGCATTAAAACCGTTTTGTGGCAGCCTATAACCTGCTGTGGTCATGCCCCTTGTCACCGTAAGTGACAGGCTATGGACTGCTTCCGTGCCCCGTGTCAGCGCTTCACTTGTTCACCAGTTCATAGGACGACAATACTGTTGTCGTTATGAAACAACGTGCCAAATAAGCGAAGCTTGAGAGAGTAATAAAAAACCCGCTCCGAACGGGGCCTCCACCATAAGACAGTCATGCTCGATCAGTTGACTGAATTGGATATACTGTCTCCATATTTGTTAGCAAATTTAGACCAGGTGTAATAACACCATTTCCATACGCGTAGGGTGAACCGAAAAAGGAGTACACCACATCCGTCTGCCCGTACACGCAGACTATGTTTGAATATTAGGATAGGTTCGGTGGGTATTCAATGATTCGATGATACACTTCTTGACATTTATTCCCTTCTCCATTTAGTCGACATAATTCAGTATCTCAGATGAATGAACGCGACAATTACAAGAAAATATAACTGGAAATGCCATTTCAGCCTGCTCTAGTAATGTTTTTCTTTCTCCAAAACAAACGCAGGACATTACAGCATGAGTATGCAATAATGCTGAGAAGGTCAAATATGCATCGCGTATATATGAATTGTACAGAATATGCCTACGGGCGGTAATCATGGGCTGCGCCCACAGAGGTCCCCTGACGAGAGCTGTCCCCCACATGAGTGCCCCCCCCCCCCCTCCTTCGTCAGATGGTGAAAACGTTAGGGGAATTTCGATCGAACAGATTTAATTTATACATAAAGTCATGTGGAAGCGTGGACTCACGAAGGAATAAACCTCCACAAATGGAGGGGACAACGCTCCTCCCCCGGCTCTCCAACTTACTAGCTCTTTGCCTCAAGTAGAAATTGGAACAAAAATAAAAATGTAAATTTAAGGATAGTGTGTGTAAAGAGTGAAACGAACGGAAAATGCAGGTGTTCGTGTAGGACTGGGTGGATGTCGAGGCGTTAGGTAAGGTGGATGTCGGGGCGTGAGAATCTTGGAACCACATGGGGGACTGGGGACCCCTTCAGGCAAAATCTGGCCCGCCTCCTTGCGGCGATGGAGGGGGGGGGGGACTAATCCTTAACACCGTCAGAGATCGAAAATTTGGGCAAGAAGCGCTCTACAAAAAATACGTTAAATTCTGAGAAAGTTTTTGAGAAGTTTCTGAAAGTTTCATTGGAACATCCGTGGAATGCACTTACTGTAAATAACTCATTTAATATAGAATTCGCAGTATTTCTTACTGGCAGCAGAGTTGCCAGGTGTTTACTGTTGATTCTTCGATAAACTACTGTGAAATTCACAGTGAAAATTATATAAATTAATTAAAATAGTCACTAGCTTTGTTAGCAAATCCCACATAGATATAGACGGAATGCACTCCTTTAAAACAGTGTGTATTAAGTTCTTGTTGATATTAGTACGGAAGTATGCCTAACCCTATCAATAAAAAGTACAATAAAGTTATAACATTGACGTGATAATAGTAAATCAATTCGTTCCCCAGTTCACCTTTCTGGACTCATGACACCCTCTTTCAGCAAGTAGTGACATATACCACCACTCGCAGAGAAGGCTCGGCAGCTAGGGCCGCCTACTCTTCCAATGAATGATTTAGGAGAGATTTCCCCTGAAATTGTTTCATGAGGACACAATTTATAATTTTCAGATGTTGTAGTCGGTTTTACGACAACCCTGTCTGTCCATCGTCCCCTTAACGGTCAGTGAGTCTGTTCGATACCCCGTTAATATGACAGATGACGAGGTTCGTTCCAGACTCATTACCTGTTTACGGCGATTGATTCACGAGTATGCCGAGTACCAGCTTTCTAATTAGTTGCAGGTTCTGGCATTTTCCTCAAACACTTGCCAACCATTCTCACGAGAGTCTGCAGGCTGGTAACGGTAACGTGTTATATCAACATCAACAGGGACTCTGGTAGGCGTGAACACATGCGTGTGAGCCTTGGGCTGCCCGGTGGCAGTGGATTCCCCACTACAATCAAAATTTCTAGCCCCTGTAAGGGATTTTCAGCCATTACTTTCCAACATGCGCGCTGAGCTCAACATCACACGGTCGCTCGATATGCCCGTCCCTCGGATCTGTCGGCCTGTTTTGTACCATTGTCCAGCAAAATACACTTTTCTACATCCCCGCCGCCAAATGTGTTGGGGAAAAAAGCCTTCACAGAACCGTATTTGGAGCTGGGACGGTCAATTCGGCCAGAGGCCATGCAATAGAGCCCCCTACCACTCCCCCGTTTCAATGTTGGGGGAAATGATCTTAGGAGGAATGACACTAATAACATTCCTCTGTATAATGGGCCAAACTTTGAAGGCCAATAACTCCACATAGGAACATCGTATTGAAATGGGGTTTAGACCTATAGAAAAGATGCAAAAGACCCCCACCCTCCCCCGTCTCAATGGTTGGGGGAAATGATCTTAGGATGGAATGACACTAATAACATTCCTCTGTATAATGGGCCAAACTTTGAAGGCCAATAACTCCACATAGGAACATCGTATTGAAATGGGGTTAGACCTATAGATACAGTTTTCCATTCTCCATGATAAAACCACTGTAGTATCCGAACTGTAGTTGTCCTTTATCAATGTCAGATTCTTTTCATATCGAAATTAATTTCATCGCGAGTATGAATGCACTGCATTCTGGTTTAAGAAATTGCGATTGGAAATTTCAAACGTAGGCCTATGATAGTTTGAGGAATGAGAAGATGGTCCCCCCCCCCTCCTTTTTTTTTTTTATCATCACCTTCTTAAATGTAACGGATTGGGACTTCCGAAACCTCTGCATCTATTGCGTTGGGCAGACTTCCGTCGGAAGTGTTGTATTTGGAGAGGCATCGTCCTCTCATTTCTGCATTCCCGCGGGACATGTGAAACACAGTACTCTTATTACCTATGCCCACTACGAATCGTAATGTATAATTATCACTTGTTTAATTTCATGTTATTACACAATAGTAGGCTATTCACGTTCATTTCGAACCCCTGCCGAACTGCATCCGACGCATCTACGTGACGTCATGTAAACAACGGCGACAGCGATTGCACGATACCACAATCCATAAGTAAGTTGCTTACAACAGTACAACTTTTTTTTCGTAAACGTTCGGACTTTGCTTTAAACTTCATTTATTCCGTCTGTCGTGTTAGAAAATATTCAGTGTGACAGCTCTCTGAAGCGACTTGTGGGAAAATCGAAAATCGCCACAAGACAAGTACCGATACTTCCTAAGTACAGCAATACACCGAATCATAAACGAAACCTCTGGCGGACATGTCGCATGTACTACAATAATTATCCTTATTTAGGGAGACCACCGCTAAACTCCGCGGGACAGCCGGCTGAGCCGGTGCGGTTTGCTTGAAGCAAAGGTTAGCTCTTGGTCTCACAGCTGCCAACCGGAGCAAGAAAGCAAAACGGTTTCGAGCATGTTTTGTGCAGATAAATATATGAATCGTAGTGTATACCGAATAATAATAATAATAATAATAATAATAATAATAATAATAATAATATAATAATAAAATAAATTATTATTTGATGGATTATTATTAATAATAATAATAATAATAATAATAATAATAATATAATAATAATAATTAATAATAATAATAATAAATAATAATAATAATAATAATCGGATCGAGTCATCTAGGCATGTTTATGTTCACCCTGTTATTCATTATTCAAAACCAAACTGCTATATAAATATATAAAACTGCATGAAATATCGGAAACACCTCATCTATTGACAGGTCACGTGGGTTGCCTCCGGAAGTTAACGAATCTCTAAAACATACACGTATATATCCATGATGAGTTGGTTCTATTGGAGAGAAATAATTAGCTTTTATTTGATGCGATCGATCCATTGAGAGGAGGGGTATAATAGTTGAAGGTGGATTGTGGTCTGGTGCAATCGCCGTCACCGTCATTTACATGGCGTCTAGGTTGGGCGCATACGTTAGGGAATAATACTGAAAAAGTGACAGGAAATAAAGTACTGTTCTCGCAAAAGTCCCGCACGGAATACAAGATTGTGACAACAATGAGACCTCGAAGTTATGTTTACGATTCACTATGCAATGTTTGGATGATTCTTTTTCTTTATAAGCGGGTCCTTAGCTGGTATGTTCCTCCGTATGTCAGTATGTGAACCTCACGACCTGGATTATCAAGGAGTTTGGGAAGTAACGGTGTAGAAATTAGCTTGGTAGGTCACTGCGTACAGATACGTTAGGAATTGTATCAGGCGCACAATGATGTGAATACAAATAATTGTTGCCTGATGATCATTTTGAATTGCAATTCGAGAAGATATCGTAAACGTGTAATAAAATGATTTTACAGCCCATTTGAGCGGATTCTGTGGTGTTTGGACGATCAGGCTTATAGGCCCAATTGCATGCGTGGTTAAGAATGGAGCCATTCGAAAAAGCAGACGTGACTATAATTTTATCCCGATTTTTTTGAAGAGAAAATGCCCGTTTCACTGTACCCTTCTTCTTATTAGAGCTATTCATATAAAAAATGACCAAACTACAACTTGATATTGTTTAGTGATAGGTGCCTTCTGTACGAACAATTTCTAGTTTTCAGCTTATAAATTCATTTTTGTCAAATAATGGATGACATATAGTTTGACATGTCATTAAAGTAAACTAAATTCATCCAGAAGATCTATCTATCTATCTATCTATCTATCGATCTATCTATCTATCGATCTATCTATCTATCTATCACAAATATAAGTATCTCTCAAATGTTCGCTTTTCAAGGTGAAGGTCAAAGACACTTAGAGGGGTTGTATGGGACAATATGCAACAATCTGCGAATTTCTTATCCTCATAAAGATTAGTTGAATTTCTGTGGTAATTGATCAGTGTTATCGTGAACTATGTTCTTGATTCGAGATCAAATGTCATCAAAGTGGCATACAATAAGCTATTATGTTACAAACTGTGGAAATCTGCTAAATGTTTTTTCTACAGTTATGGAGGATTCCCATAATTAGTCAGTGTTGTCATGGATTAGTACGGTACTACCTACGGGGTGTTTAGGGATTTGGGACGAAGTTTCCTTAGAGGGGCATAATAATTTCAGTGTAAAACTCCTAACGCATGCTAAAGATTGGGTTGGTCACTATACTATAATACCTGGACATTGTTATCATGGGCTATGATGTTTCACTATATGTGAGTTGTTGGAGGGAATCTCAGCGTAAAAGTACTTGAAATGAGGAACAAGCTACAGAGTCACATGGATTTCGATGGATACTTGTCAAGTACTAGTGCAAGAATTAGTGCTATCTATAGGGGTGTCCAGGAAATGAGGTCAGAGGTCTTTATAGAGGCATAATAAGCTATCACCGGATTCATTCTAATAGAAGCTCAGGCCCCGATGCGCACCTGTGTATGTGTGCGCGTGCATGTGTGTTTGCGTGCCCGTCTGATTCTGTTGTTTTTCGCAAATATTTTGAATTCTGATGCTTCTTCATGATTTTCTAGATGGTCATGCGAGGCCGAATTATTTCGAATATGTCATCGAATCATAAACAATACGGTAATAGGTCTACTCTCCAACCGTGTGAAAGTAGAGATTTTGCTGAGAGTAAGTGGAGATTTGAATACTGGGCAGTTTGAATTTTAGTAACAATGTGAAAAACAACCGCTGACTGAAACGTAATGTTCTTCTGTGATAGATAAGAATCACAAAAAATGGAGTTCATTAGGAACGCACCTTTCTTGAATTTTAACCAATTTCCACAATTGTTTAATACTTGGACGCATAATATTGTCAGCTATGAATCCTTAACCAGGTACACGGAAAAAGGAACGCCTCTTGACGGTACTTCATGTGGGGTGGGGTCGGGGGTGGGGTATGACACGCAGACGCAACTTGCAAATACCCCCTCAATTGCCCTGCTCTAAACCCTCATGCTATGAGCGCCCAGCGAGAACTTAGGCCAACAGGTTATTTTCGAAGATTTTTTCGGTATGACCCGACTGGGAATCGACAGGTGTCACGGGTGGGAGGCCGACGCTCTATCAATTGTGTAACCCCTCGGCTGTGGGATTGGTTAGAAAATATTCGCGGGAGGCACTCATTCGAACCATTAGAATGGGCAATTAGTTCTAAATGATGACCTAGCAACCCCCGGAGAAGAAAAAAAAATCACTACTGACATGGGGATACAGATAGTAGTGAACTGAATCATTTTCTGACCTTATAAAGTCGGATACTATAAGTTTTATCCATCATATAAATATATATTACAAACAAACGGACCAATTGGAATTCATACGGGCCTTTAGCCAGTGTCTACGCGCTACCAGCGTATGTGGCACGCGTTAAATGGAAGTGATACTAAACTGGGTCCCTATGGATACGGGAGCTTTGGCATCGTTGGAACGATATCGCCTAGCGTGTCAGCTCAGGCAAAGCCTGAGCCTAACCCCAGAAAGCGGGACATAGAAAATACGAGCTTTTGATATCGAACCAATAGGATTGTGTTTGGCCTAGATGTGGACGGGACGCGAGAGGATGTCAGAAAAGTCGGTACAATCGGTTGTATGTCATGATTTCACTTCCTGCAGCAGTGAGGGAGATTTACGTGTCCGCTGGCGGAGACAGGCTCGAGCTTCGCACAAAAAATTCGTTGATCAGTGGGTCATGGGGGGGGGTGACCCCCCAAAAATTAATATATAAATAAATAATACCTCTGTTCTTATTAATAAAATAAAAATTGGTATATCATAGTGCAAAATTCTGCACACATCTTCAGTGAAGTACCCGTTTCAGAAAACGCTGGGAAAGTCAGACGATCTACTGCGGAAGCACAGAAACAACATAATAATTCGACGTGGAATACAAATCGATTGCGTCTGACAGAAACACATCTAGACTTAAGTAGGCTATAACATCACGGAGTGAACTAGAGCTTATTATGTGAAGCTCGAATAGAGGAGGCTGTCAACGGAACATATTCTATCTTCTGACGAAAAAATGCGAATAGGTCGAACTAAATCACATGTCGTAATATAACCTACTATAAGTGAGGGCCTGCTGTCGTGGATTAGCAACACAGTTCCAACTGATTCTGTTCTGTAGTAGGAGCGTCAGTACATCAGTCCGGGGCTTGGTAGTGGGGGTCGCCAGTGTGTCGGTATGGCGAGTCGGGAGCATAGGGCATCTGCTGGAGGAATGCCTTTCGTCGTGCGTGTGCCAAGCTCGAGCCTGTCTCCAGCCAGCGGACACGTAAATGACTCCACCACAGCAGCAGCCGTACATCCTGATGTATACCGAGTCATACAGTACTTCCCTTCATCCTCTCGCGTCCAGTAGACATCTAGCGTCACTTCTAGTATCAGTGAATTTGGCAGTTAGGTTCTCGAATTATGGAACGGCAGGTGTCGCCGTGAAATTGTCAAGTAACCTACGAGACGAACCCTCCCACCGAGAAGCATTCATGCTTATCATGTCATGAGTAAGCGTTAGCGAGTTAAGTCTTGCTAACTGATATTCGGCTCTCCACGAGGATGTATCAACATTCGCCAACTCCAATTATTGAGACAGACTGATAGAGAAGGTGTGGTTTACAATATTACACCCAACTTACCACAGCATTCCAGTTATGCTATGAATGAACAATGACATGGATATACTGCACTACATATTGGAATCAACAGTGAATATCGTTCAGACACCCTCAGCCCACAGAGTGACACACAGAGCAGTTAACCCCAAAAGACAACTAGAAAATGTCGGGCGGGTTAACCGCCAGGACGTATATATCCCCGCATCTCTTATTCAAGAAATTTGGCGTTGAACATGAAACCGGACAATATTCGTAGAAATAAGAAAGAGACTCAACCTTTAACCACATGACCACCCGACAGAGGTCAAATTAAGGTCAGAGGTACACACATGCAAGTCAACAATTATCTCACAATGGTGAACCATCCAGCCTTCGCAGATATTCAATTCTCCCATATAGCCAAAAAAAAACAAACCCAGGGGTTTTGACCCCTAAGTGACCTCGAATGACCTTTAATGATATGACAGTTTTATGAAAATTGTTACTCTCCATGTGATACATCCACTACTGAGAGCATTTTGCATTCTGATGAACACACCAGTGCTATTGGCTGGAAAAGTACTAAAATCAGTTTTTGACCCCTAAGTGACCTTTAATGACCTTCAATGACATGGCGGCTCTTATAAAAGGGTACATCCATGTGATGCATCCACTCATAGAAGCATATGGCATTCCAATGACCATGTCCAATGTTATTGCGAAAAAGGTATAAAATGAACTTTGACCCCTTAGACTACCAAAGTCTGTGTCCGATCGAAGCGGGAGTTGTTTCCCTCCATATAAAGCACACAAGGCTATATCACATATCCAAAACGAACAGTTTATATTTTTTTTTTGCCGCGGAACTCCTTTAAATATAGCAAATTATCAAGATTCGACTTTAACCACATGACCACCCGACAGAAGGTCAAATTGCGGTCAGTGGTCACACACATTGCAGGTCAACAATTATATCACAATGGTGACCATCCAGCATTCGCAGATTACTCCAATCTCCGATTATAGCAAAAAAAACAGTTTTTAACCCCTAAGTGACCTCGAATGACCTTTAATGATATGACATTTTTTAGAGAATTGTTACTATCCATGTGATACATCCACTCCTAGCCTAGGAGCATTTTGCATTATGATGAAACACACCCAGTCTATTTGCGACAAAAGTACTAAAATCAGTTTTTGACCCCTAAGTGACCCTTTAATGACCTTCCCCCAAGGACCATGGCGTTTTTATGAAAAAGTTACACTCCATGTTGATGCACCCCTCTAGAAGCATATTGGATTCCAATGAACAGTCCAATGTATTGCGAATAAAAGTATTAAACTCATCATTTTGGACTGATCAGGACAACTAATATGCAAATTAGTCCCACGAATTACCCTCAGTGATCTGATGCTATTTGAATAATTCTATTCAGGATGGTAGTAGGTCCAGTCCACAAAGTTCGTGCAACATCTCTAAAAGCTGAGAAAAAATTGCATTAATTTTCTAATTCATGCTAACGAATATGTAAATGAAACACACGTAATGACCTTCATGTGATTTCAACGCAATTGAATTAAATTATCGGGGACTGTTAGAAGGTTCATACTCACAAGTTTCGTGAGAATCCAACAAAGTTTATAAATCTTGCCTAATTGCTAATGGGCCAACTATTATGCAAATTAGTCATGCAAGATGACCTCCAGTGACGCGGCCACATAGGAAATTCATCGGCACTGATAGTTGGCCTATTCACCAAGTTTCTTGAAAATCCCAATAAGTTTAAGTGAAATATCACATACATTATGCTAATTAGGCTACTGGCTAAAGAAATGCAAACTTGACCTCGCATGACCTTGAAATTGTTGCCATGTTTTCGGCTCCAACAACTACCCCCTACCACCACGTTTCGTTTGTGTGGAAATCGCACAACTTGAAAATTTTGCAGAAAACCTGCGAAATAGAGGGCAGCAAATATACGATATAGCCCATTTTGAACTATCCCAGATTTTACTCCTACGGACATGGGTCCACAGTTTTGTTGTCAATCGGATAGTGTTGAAGAAGAGAGCACTAACGCCCAAAGTTCCCAGCGGCGGAGGCGGGACGGCGGCGGCGGAGACGGCGGCGGCGGCGGCGGCGGCGGAGACGGCGTGCGACACGGTCAAACCTAAGATCCCCGAACAATTATCAGTGTTGCGGGGATATAATGAGGCTTTTTTACTTTTGTTGTTGTTTGTTTCGTTCGAACTAATCCTCTAATTCCGTGGAAACACTCGTACCTTCCTAAATAGAATATTTGACCGGCTTTCAGTTAGCACCCGGTGACCGGTGACAATGATGAATGAAATATGGGTTACTCACAAAGTAGCATCATGAATAGTGGCGTTACACATTTTTAGAAGTGGGGTAGAGGGACTCTCATTGGGCCAGCCCCTAATTTGTTTCTGCATATTCGGATCTTTTTATTCCTTTGCTGGTGGCAGGAAGGCAGAGTGTATGAGATGAGGCGTGTCTTGTGTTTTTTACGCTCCTTTTGACCACGATATCTAGAGAACGCAAGCATCCATTAAGTTCAAATTAGACACGTATAGGGCTACCTGGTGAAGAGTTGAATGTTTCTTGAAGGCACATTATTGATCTTTTGGTACTAGTTGTGCGCTGGAAAAGCATACAGTCATGCGATTGAGGTCCCCAAAGGTCAATTATGAATGAAGACTGGTCGGAAACTTTTTTCACGGAAATGTAAGAACGAAATGTCAGGCAAGGGCTGAAGAGTGCGAGGTACGCCATCGTGATTCATCGACGTTAATCCGTATCTGTGTGACATGTGGACCTATACTTATTTTTGTGCTGAATTCAGTTTTTGCGGCTAATTTTGGATCTCAAAGTATCAGTTCATCGAAATTATTAAACTTTAAATGGTTTTAGTGAAAAAGAAGGAGATGAGTGCAGTTAGGATGGGTTATTTTTAGAAAGGGTTCATGGGGTCATTCGTTTCATCAGTGGGTCAAATGATTTGATAATGAGGTTCGAAGGCAAAGGTCAATTAAAAACCTGTTTCAGTTCATCGTTTTGTAATATCGAATATGATTGATTATAGGGCTCTGTGCACGTGTTACACAACTCCAACTAGACATGTGCGTGCGGGTAAACCGACCAACGTGTATATCCCCCGCAAAAATGGCCTTTGTTGACCTCGTTTGAAGACAATGCACATTGAAGTTTATGTCCGTTTGACCTCTGATGACTTTGAAATGGCCCCTACTGTTGTTCAACCAACTGTAGGTCACATTCTCCTAAGTGTCGTTCAAATCGACAAAGTTAGAAAAATCCGAATAAAACGCAAATTTGACCTTGGTGACCTTGGAATTACCGTCATGTTTTTCGGGCCCAACTTTGTCCCCAATCCAAGTTTCATGTAAATCAGACTAACTAGGTATTTTCGCCGGAGAAAAAAAAAACGACAAATTTGATCATCCGGTGAACAATTGAATCACAGTCATGTTTTTCGGGACCACTTTTTGTCCCCACCACCAAGTTCATGTAAATCGCGAACCACTTGTTTTTCGTTCAAAAAAACTGCGGGAAGAGAGCGCAGCAAAAAACATTGCAGTGACGACCACTGTCGAAACTCTCATCGAGATTTTGCTAGCGACGGACATGGTACCAAGTTTCAAATCGATGGATGGAGCTGTTAAGATTATGACGCTAACGCCTAAAGTTTCCGGCGCCGGCCGGCGGCCGGGCGGCGAGACGGACGGACTACACCCCCAAAACCATATATCCACGAACACTGACGTGATTGCGGGCGATATATGAACTCCTGTTGTGGATTCTTTGCTTTTCGTGACATGAATGCTCAAGAACATTTTAAGCTTTACCAGTTAACTTGGATAGGGACGAGGTTTCTTCCAACGAACTATTGCACTCTTAGTATCTTATGTATATCTTAGTACACTTGGTAAATAATTAGCTTAAAATAGCTGTCAAAGACTGAGATCGCTAGCCACGATTAACTGTACTTCTTCACAGAATGGGTGTTACGATATTTTCTAATCATACCTACTACCCCAACTCTAGATACAATAAGAGGATCATGAAGCTATATTTTAACACACAGCATCCCTTTGCAGGTTGTCAATAAGCTGTGAGCAATGCCAGATCGAGGTCAGAATTGTTGCGGCGGGAGACGTGCCCGCTTTATCGTTATCTAATTGGCGCTAAATAGTTGGAACAGGAGGTAAATATCCTACTGGGTGGGTCAGAAGTGTCCCCGAATTGGCCAAGTCCTTTGGGAATCTGAATCGAATCAATTCGACATGAACAATTGTCGACCCGGTAGGGGGAGGGGATGGAGGAAAGCAAGACCCGTTCTATCCACCTCCCTCTCTATGTGTGTATAATGAATTTTGAGAACACGAGCCACACGTTCGATAATTAAGCAGCCAGGCTGAATAATTACTCCGGTCCATCAGTGGAATGTGTAGGCCTACCGCCTTACAAGTGAATCTGGCAATCGCAATATCCATGTATTCTGTTTCTCCAGAAGGTCGAGGCCGGAAAACACCCCTGCTACACTGAAAACATAAGTAAGTCAAAATCAAGATGGACTAAGCGATGCTTAGTCTAGCAGGTTAGTCATGCTAGAATGACTAACATTTTGGATGAAAATCCAGTTCTGTGTGGCATATTGACTAACCCAGCGAAAGATAGACTAAATCTTTGAGCAAGACCATGGACAGACTAACCAAAAATATACGATCGACTAACTTTGACTGCCCAAAGCGAATCTGTCGGCGGCGAATGACATGACTAACTCATGACTAACATTTGACTAACCCTAGCGTGATACTACAATTTGGCGGAGAAAAATCAAGCAGTATTGCATGTGATAGGAGCGCTGCCGGGACAATGATTAGGGTTGCCGCATTGAACTTGTAACAGATCAGTATTTAGAGTCTTACATTTATTACTTGCATTAACATCAAACTACATCAATCGCCTTCAGTGACAAAACAAGCTGTGGTGATGTTCTATCAAATTAGAGTCCGGGCGTGCTCGCTATGTTTATTCCTTAATATAGACTCATGTCCGTGGGTTCACCGTTTGTCAACACATTTGGTACATTGAGCCCCGGAGCCTTCCCTGCGAGGTCATATTCAAAAAAGGTGTGTCAGTGTTGGAATTAGTAGCCGAGTACTAAGTAATTTAAGTTGTGTCGATCAGTTGGTTAACGTTTAGCATCTTGATGTTTTCTCGTTGTCTGTAAATTATTCGCTTCATTGGACATGGACATTCCAAGAATTGAGAAGTAATATAGCTGCCTGGGGTAAATATGATGAGGACGATTCTGCGCCTGGACTGAATGATGCACACTCATAGGACACTCAGTGTTTATGTTGTCCGTTATACCGATAGGCTACAAGCCAATTGCGGAGCCCTCATCCTTGTCGATGCCCAGTATTTCGAACAATACATCGGCCTACTAATAGTAGTTTTGTTGTTTTATCTGTCGCTGCTATATAGTACGCCCCGTATATGTCCTGCATATCGCTAAAATGTATGGCGGAAGAAGGATTACCATTCCAGCAATCTATGTAATCCTCAGTAGTCGAAAGTTAGCCAAGCAGATTAGTCAAGCTCCCTGGACCAACCTGTTAGTCAAAAGTTAGTCGAACGAGGCACCAGATAGACTAGCCCAAAACTTAGTCAAAACTTAGTCAATCGATAGTAAAGTTAGTCCAGCAAGCGTGGAATAACATGCTGACTAACCATATATAGTACAGGCTAGCTGAAACTAACGCGCTTGACCAACAAGGTTAGTCTATCTAGATTGACTAAGTTAGAGTTAGTCATTAAGTTGATCAACAAGGCACCATATGGACTAACATTGTGAGTAGTCTAGCGACCAATTTTTTTGTCAGTGTACACTTGTGACAAAATAACTACAACACAAATTGCAACTTGTACTGTGTCGTTGTCAAACGTGAATGAGTATTTAACATTCCCTAATCAGACGCTGAGACTTTTAAAACTTCCATTAAAGTAATTTTTTCAGCTCAAACTACTGGTTGAGCTATTGGGACATCTGCATCTAGCATTCTGCATTGCTATTGGCATCTGTATCTCTATCTATATTTCCAGTATGTCAACAATTGACTTTTTAGCCCCAAAGTGTCATTCTGGGCTGGATGTTACAAACTTGGACCCAATGATTCATTGACCATGGGACATGTTTGACCTTGTGAAGGTCAAGGTCAGAAGTCAGTAAAAAGGCAATAGCAGCCACTTATGTGTTACAATGTTATTCTTCGACAAATTTTGGTGCAAAGTGGTGATTGTACATTCGTCTAGGACATTTGTGCGGTTTGTTGAGCTACAGCACCATTGGTGCTCTAGATAAAGTTAATTTTTTCCCTCAAGTTGGAACATTAAGAAAACGATCAGTCCCACTTGGGTGGACAGATTATTATATACTATTACTAGTCGAATTTCGTCACAATTGGAATGGTTGGCGTTCAAAGACAAACTTTCGTGATAGAGAGCAGAATTAATGACCAGGTGTTTGTGTTATAGTGATTTCGAAGATTGGTAATGCTTTCGTACTCCGTTCGGAAAGTTGTAGTACTCGTCTTGCTTCATGATATGTGATTTATTCTCTGCGGTTGTCAAAATGTCGTATTGTCCTTTGTGAGAATTGCACCTAACGAGCCAAAACCTTACATCCACTATACAGGAAAACGTGATAGGAAAAATCTAAGAGTAACCCGATTGGGAAAAACAAAATAGCAGCCGAAAAACGATATTAAGCAAAGCCGCCATGTAACGTGAGGTATAGTATACTGAACTCAATCGTTCTGATAAACTGTTGGACGATTTTTTTCTATGGCAAACGGACCCGTCCATCATTGACGGGAGTTGGGAGACAATTATGCCTACTCAATTCTTAAAACACAAGTGTGGGACGAGAGAGAAGTCTTATCAGATCGTTGTCCTTTAATGTGATTGAAAGATATGATATGTCAATTGCAAATCCGTTTGATGACATTAGGATGACTTCTGAATGAGGTTTCATGCAACGGGCCAGCGACAATACGTCGGCTGGGGTTCGAGATGATTCCCAATCTTCAAATAGTAAACGGGCTTACCGGATACATAAAGAGTCGATTCAATCGGACACAGGGCGCATGATTAGATTGAATGGGCATTTTTATGCTTGAACAATTGTGGTTGATCCGTTACGGTACTCGCTTAGGTCACATCCTTGTAAAGCTGTTGAAAATGATACCAGTAGCCTATACGGTTACAGTCGATGAGATTATTAAGATATTGCTGTCAGAGGTATCGGGACAGTAGGAGAAGGCAGTTGACGTCTGCCATGAACAGTGTGGAGCACGATCTCGCGGAACCGCTCTGACGAAAGTTACTCATCATACCAGCACAAAACTCAGAGATGTCCCCTAGCTTGTTAACACTACATAGTTAAACATGGGATGAATTGTTTAGTTCTCAGGAGAGTGGTTGACAGCTTCTTAACAAAAAATAGGCCGTAATTACAGGAGCAAATTGGGAGATTATAGTTCCCAACCCCCGAACTGGCAGTGGTGAGGTGCGCATGACACCCGTGACAGGCTGATTGATTCGGTGGGCTGCGGGTCATTAATTAGGATCCAGGGAGCCCGGGGTAGCAGCACATGCCGTTAATGACGCACTACGAGGGGCAGCGATAAATCTTGTTAAACAGACCGATATGTTTGCCAGAATACTCCCAGTCGTATGCCAGCATCAAGCGTCACATACGGGCTCACCCGGGCATACCCGCGGAGGAGCGTTGTTAGGCGCTTGAGTTATAGGACGCCAGGTGTCGCTTATCTGCTTATGCCAGTGATATAAATAACCTGATAAATCTATATACATCGCGCTAACCTATCTGCCCTGCGGGAAAACATGGTTGACGATTATTTTGCCATACCATAAGGGATCATGATGCTGATTGTTTTCCAATCAGGATCTCAACCTCCCAAGAAGCTATTAATTGCATTGATTCGATAGGGTTATTCTCCAACAGACCCCGTTCAGTTCTTATGTCGACTAAAACCACCGGGTCAGCTTCTCTGAACCGCGCCTAGTAAGGTAATGTCATGTAAAACATTATTGAAACTTCAGGTCAATGTAACCGATATAAGCAAAATAATCATAGATGAACACAGATGTGAAGAAGAGGGAAAGGTGTTATATGAAAGTGCAAAAAAAATTCTTTATTCACTTTCTACAGTAACTACGCGACATATTACAAATACACAGGTCAGTGTTCGTTGCTTTCCGGATTTTCGGATTTGTTCGACTCTTGTGTCGAAAGTTTAGACATGGCTAACGGCTAATAAGGATAGCACATTACATGAAAATGATGTTTCTATTCTCTGAGTACTCCTTAGTTTCTGACTCCTGAACCCCTCCTGATTTTTTCCTAAAATGTGTTAGATTTTTTATTTTTTTTATCAGTGATATCACGCAGGAGTGGAGCGGTCCAATTTGAACGCCAGCACGAAACGAAGAGTTACGTTGTGAGGCCTTGTTTCTGGAGGACGGGATAAATAATTGATAGAAGGCACGACTGGGATGAGATCGATGGGTTGAAAGTTGTCAAAAGTAGTCGATATACCAAGTGTTACAGAAGGTGAAGGAGGACACCAACAATTTGAATATACCAAAGAATCACATGTCAGGCTGGCAAACGAGGCGCCGTGTGATACAACCTCTCCTTGTCTGCCTTCTTCACAGGTATGCGGATAGCTCTCCAGCCACACAAATGGAGAGTGGTGGAAGCCCTAGTGGAATGGGTGCTACCTACTGGCCTGAATGAATACCATGTGTTAGATACGGAAGAATAATTGTTGTAATATAGCGAGCGTGTTATCTAGCTGATCATGGGCAATTATATGATGGAGAGCCAATGGCAGCCTAATGCTGGTAACTATGCGAAGAGATAAAAATGTCCCTTGTGCGAGCTAACAATGATATAAAGTTGTATTTCGTATGATTGTGTAACATTGTGAGAGTATCGCAGCCATGTAACCCCCCTCGACTGTCTGAAAGTACAATCGCAATTGACACCCGATACCCATAGCCACAACAGTTACTACTGATAAATACCGACCCATACGAGACACGTGTTAAACCACGCATCACTAACCACCGTTGTGTAGTTCAACATCCAAATTCTGTGTGAAGAAGAAACTATTAGATATATACCCAGTAGCTGAGTTAGCAAACCTGATAAAGGTTAGGCAGCTCAGTAGTTATCACTGATGGGGATATCAAAATCGGTTTTTGGCAAAACGCGGTTTAATGCCACGGTCAAACGACCTGATCAGCCAATCAGAGGGGATTATTCAGGAAAGTATGAATAAATTATAATGATGATGATTATAATTCCCAGGCAATGTTTGCCTGGTTCTGTTTAAGTCATTGGCCTGAATAATAAACAGCAATGGGCCTGAAACAGAGCCTTGGGTTAACATAGTTGATAGTGAAAGAACTTTGATCAGAAGGTTTTTTTCGAACTGACTCCAACACAGTTCACCGAATTTATATGGGGTAGCTTATTAAGTGAAGTATCGTGATTCAGTGTATCAAAAGCTTTGAATAAATCGAGAAAAAGTTTCAACGGCTCCCATAACTTTATCAGTAAGGTAGAGAATTACGTGCATCGTAAAGCGGCCATGCAGGGACAACACTAAATTGGTAAGAGTACAGTTCAGTATATTGTGATCAATCAAAAATTTAAACACTGGTGAAAATAAGTCTCTTCAGTACTTCCGAGAAGCTTGAAAGTATCCAGTTATATCTGTAGTTCCGGTCATCATGAATTTTCTTTTCACCAGGTGTATAGACTGCGGGGACCAAACATGCAATCTCAAGAGAAGCAGTTTACAATACCTAATATGTTTTAGAATCCTCGCAATACCATCCAGGCCTGTCGGAAGGTATTCAAAAGTGGTACGGTATCCATCCGGCCACAAGTTACCATCTAAGTGAAGCGCCACCATGAGTTGGCGCGGATCGTGCAAGAAAATGTTCGGTTTCGATAACCCCCTTAATCTAAACCTCGGGACAAATACGAGTGTGCAAGGGTACAATTGCCCAATTCTTGTGAACACAAAATCAACGCGGACTTACTATTAAGAACTCGATCTATGGTTGAGATCTAAACAAACAATACAAGAAGGTCCCATCCACGTCGTTGCGAGTCCGGCCATCTTTCGTCTTCCGTCTTCCTACGTGCACACAAGGTACAACATTCAATCATCCCTACGGAGCGCGAACTAACAAATCCATCAAAGTTGGAATCAACCCAGCGAAAAAAGAATCAACCCATCGAAAACAGAATCAACCATCGAAAACAGAATCAAGCCTTCAAAGAAAGAATCAACCCATTGAGAAGCGGAATCAGCCTATATCCAAACAAGAATCAGTACGTCATATGATACTCCATGTGTGTGGGCAGGCTGGCCTTAAACATTTCAGAACTGGGGCTTCCTCACAGGATGGTAAGTTCCGTTCTCCAAAGTTCGAGGATAGAAACTGTACCGGTACGGGAGGCTTGATATTTATGGGGGACTTGGATGTAGCGGCCACGCCTAAAAGTCTCAGTTCATTTGGAACTGCCCCTATGCCATTGATAACTTGATATGAGTGTACAAGCCTGGCTTTTTCTCCTTTCAGACAGTGGTTCCCAGTTTAAGGACTTCATAATATCTGTCACACTTGTCTTAATCTCCCCCATACTGCCATATGTGACTTGATTTTGGTACTTCCCGTTGGTACCTCCAACGAAATGGTACAGCCATGGGAAAACTGGAGTGCAATACAAGAGTGACGTCCTTCGAGTATAAAGGTTGTCCGAACCTCTATTGGCGCTTTCACAGCCTGTTTATTTCCTACTGAGGTCTTGCTCTTTCTAACCCTCAGGTGTGTGCTATCACATTGTCTTGTTACCGACCACATTAGTAACAATTGACCAAAATGTAACAACATTCTGCCCAAAATGTAACAACATTCTGCCCAAAATGTAACAATTTGGAAGGTTGGTCCAAAATGTAACAACATTCTGCCCAAAATGTAACAACTCTCAAAGTTGGTCCAAAATGTAACAACTTTTGACCAAAATGTAACAATCTGAGGAATGTTTTCAAACACAACACGCCAATCGCCCTAGAGGAGGATGTGGGCGTCGGAATGGCGTGCAAATGGTGGCGGATGTACTCGGAGGTCAGAACTAACCTTTGCCGCAGTCTCGGACCCAAAGGCGCCTGCATGACGAAATGGCGCAATCCTGGGGTAGGGTAAATTTGGCCCCTCCTCAGAAATGAAATAGTCCGACTCTAAACGTAATGCCGAGTATTATGCTGAACCCCGAACTCAATAGCATTTTTGCGTTCCTGAGTTATGGGCGAGGGCTTCTATTAGGCGTCGTGTGGGCATAAGCAGCCCTTGATCCAACGAGTGCGCAAAACAATCCTATCTGGGGTATTTGTGGCGCTGATTTCAATGGTGGTACTTTCAAAAAAATGACGGGCCTAGTTCTATTGCAATGTCACTAGGCGTACTCTATTACCTATATAGGCGTTGCACTACGCCCCTAAAATTGGGTCAAATTGCCGATTACAGCTTAATTAGTTCATAATCAGTCTAACTGGCTTGTCATGCATTGTTTTGAATATTGTTTTTTTTAACGGAATTGGGGTTTCCCCCCCCCCCCCCCACGGAACCCGATAAAGGCATTGCACATAATGGCGCCATGGTGTCGCGTGATTAATTCATGTAGCTTTTGTATTTCAACGAGGTTTGAATAGGTCGTCTATTGCCTATTATCGACTATTGGCGACACTATTTTCTTCCGTTTTCTCGGTACTGCCCATTTAAAAATTTTATAGAGGGGGTCAGGGGGAAAAAATACCCCGAACCTGAAACCTAGTCCATTGGACGGACCGGGTTGGGAACCTTTACCAAACCTCCTTCACCAATGCGCGCCAATTATTCGTTGCCCATAATGTAATTGATAATACGCGTTTTTACGGTATAGGTCAATCGTAAATTACCCCACGGGGGAGAGTCTGTACCCACAATTTATACAGCACTAGATCGAACTCGGATAGTTACTACACGACTTTTCAGCCTAAATAGCTCCCAGAGAAAAGGGGCTGAAAAAATGAATAACATCGAACCACTGTTTTTATTTTTGGCGTAGAACGTCCCATTCTCACTATTAACGGTAGGGCTGAGAACCGTTTATAGCTCTGAGAGGGTACATTGCACTGAAATGAAATTGATTTCATTGAATTTATCGTGCTGGGACATAGCCGACGCTCAGAAAATTAAAAATGCCTGTCGTCAGTTGTTTTTCAACCACTACTCATCCAAACAAGATAATATCGGTCTGAAAGTTGCACCACCAATCGATTTCTCGTGCCAAGTTCTACGCGGATACATATTTTTGAGGTCATTTCTGTGAGGTTCAAAACGGTAAAATTGGCGGATTCCCAAAAATGGTGCGTATTTGGGTATATCAGTACTGTTAGAATCCCAAATGCCCCTATTTCTCAGCCATACAAGGTCTGATGGAGCTAATTAGGGCCCATACAGGACATGCCGTCCCCATGTGTATTTGCAACCTTTCGATTTGACATGCCTCGATTCGCAATGTTTGTATGTCAAATAAATACTGCTAAAAAAATGTTATTTTCAGGCGATTTGAGGCTCGGAAAGCCTCAAAACGGCGTTTTTTCTTAAATTTTGTCTAGGGACCAGGTACAAAAAATTCCAAGTGGGCACATAATGATGCAACTTGGCACGCTCGGTCGAATGAGCCATACTCCAAGTTCATAACATATTGCGTTATCGAGTTATGGCCACTCAAATATGCTAAATTGTTAAATTACCATCGCTATATCAATACTCGGGTTTCGGTTATTTTGGTTGTGATTTAAGAGTGGCGTCTCTAATTTAAAAAATTCCCTTGTAATATTGGGCAAAATATGCCACAAAATAAGCGTCTAACGTACATTCGACGTAGATTACCGCCGATCGCATGGTCTAATCTCTCACCCATGGGTCCCGTAGCACCTTTCTATCTCAAGTTATGGGCGTTACAAGTCCACGGGTGGGGGTACTCATGGAAATTATACACCCCCTATTCATATCTCAATATTTGCGCACTGTGTTCGAACTTTGGGGAAACTTATATTTTCGTCGGATTGTAGAAGAGATTCTCTTTAATGTGGTACCCTTTAAAGGTGGGTATCGGGCGCTGAGAAAGTACAACATTTGGCTATATGATTTAGTTGGACCCCCTATATGTCGCGTTTTTACGCCTTTTGCGCCATATGTACTCAGCCCCGCGTGCAGCTATGATGGCTTTTCAATTATCAAGCACCATTACATTGTTAGGGTGGCTAAAGTACGAACTTACCCGACGGTGTTACGTTCGCGTTATTATGGCGTTTTTTTTAATATGGCGGGCTCCCATAAATAAAAAACCCCTAAGAGTTATAGGGGGGGTGGGGAAATCCGCTTTTCTGAACGATATTAGGCTCAAATTATAACAGTCTGGGGTAAAATTTTATGCTGATCAGATCACGAATTTGGGACCCGTGTCGTCCTATAGTGTATCGTTGTTTATGAACAAGTAAGAAAGTGGCCTCAAGTTGTACTTCCGGGGCGTAGCTCGTTAACAGTAGCCCCGATCAGGCTGAAATTGCCTGGAATCGATTCCCCATACCAATTTACCTTTTATATGTCACTTTCATAAGAATAGTTGTATGTTTGCCTATTTTCCGCCCATTTTAGAGGGCGCATTATTTTCGTTAATTTGGGACGTTTTTTCAAAAATTGCGCCCCATACCTTAGTGTTACAGGGGGGGGCGAGGGGGTGGGGAAACCACTTTTCCTGAACCGCTAATCAGGCTAAATTATAATATTCTGGGTGAAATTTTCGCTGATTTCGAATTGATACTACGTTATCAGATAGTACTTGCTCTTAGAAACAAGTTTAAAAAACGTCTCAATCTTCCTTTTTGGGGCGTACTCGCTAAGGTACTCTGATCGGCTGAAATGTTCTGGAATCGATTTCCCCTGTGTCAATTACATATAATCTTACCCTTCATGATGGTTTGAAAAAAAATGCCCGATTTCCCCATGTAGGGGCGCCCGCCCTTGTATGGAGTAGTTTCTTTGTCTCAAGTTCGCACATGATAGTATGCAATAGTACACAGCCTATGTTGAATTTTGGCCCGTTCGAGCATTGCTTGTTATACCGTTCCAATTCTGCACATTAAAAGTGATTTTATTCCCGATCGAAACAAATGGCGCCATAACGTGACATATGATGTAAAGCAGATAGTCTTATAAATGTGTAGGGAGTTTGGCACCATTACTTGCGTCCGAAGCCCAGAAAAGTTTTTTTTTAGATACAAAACCCTAAGCGCCGTAAACTCAGCCAAACTGAGCCTAAACTGAACCTCTGACGCCATTTTGTTGGGATCGTTGGGAGGCGGCTTAACATGTGTTACGAACGGGCAAGTTTTCATACAGTTTTGACATTAGCTCGTTTAAATGAAATTCAACCCTATCTAACCCTAACAAACTAAAATGTTGTTTGTGGAAAATTTAATTGGGCGCCATTTTGTTTTTCCGGGGTCACGCGATCCCAAAAAACGGCAGCGCCTAGTTCTATGAAGCTTTTTCGCAACTTGATTTTCATTCCCTATTTTCCCCCTCCGTAACCGCCACCTCATTTGGCGTCCACGCGACCTGATATCTATTTGCATAAAGGTCATCTCATAAAATTATATTCTTAAATTCGTTGTTTTTTTATGAATATTGAAATTTAGTGGCTGAAAAATCCAATATCTGGTAAATCGCAGAGCTACACCCAAGCTAATATCACTTTGCAGGGCAGGCCTCTTGATGTCTCTCCACTTCAAATATCGATGGAGCAACTCTCACCCAAGATGGGACCAGTACGGCGGAAGTCTGTATCCGGATATCACTGCCACGGCAGCACTGGCCAGACTAAATAGAATCTGAAGAGCAAGATTAGTTCTTACCACCAAGTCCGTCTCCCCCTCCAGTCACTCGCTGCTCTATTTTTCTCTATGGCTGTGAGACTTGGACACTACTGGCAGACAGCGAAAGGAGAATACCAAGCTTTTGTAGTCAAATGCCTGAGTAAAATTGCTCGCTTCGCGTACACGACATAAAAAAAACGAGTATGTGCACGATTGCATCAGAAGCTTGGTTGGTCCGCAAGACCCACTACTTACAACAATCAAAAGACGCAATTCATGGTTTTGCCACACTACAAGACCAATACTCCCTCTCTAGACCATCCTGCAGGGGGGGGGGGGGGGGGGGCGGCCGTCGAGGCGGACGCAGTCGGCAGGCCAAGAAAGAGCTGGACTGACATCAAAGATTGGACGGGCCGATGAGAGGAGTCGACTATCCCAAGGGTCACCGACAGACCGGCAGGAGGAAGATGCTCTTACTCATGCTGCCCCCCCCCCCCCGCACTCCTGCAGTCATGGGACTGAGGTGAGGTACGGTGAAATTTAGACAGTTGGATCCGTCTTGTCAGTCTTTACTCATATGGGAGACTTTCGGGCGGGGGGGTTAATACAAACCCCTGCCCCCACCCCCAAAATTTTTATGGCCGGGGGATTTTTTGCAGTCAAGGACAATTATGTAATTGATGTCCCCGGACCCTTCTTAACCATGATTTTATGTAACTGATTACGCATTATTTACGGTAAACTGATGTACGCATTATTGTCGGTCTTAATTAGGGTACACGGTAACACCCTACTTGTTCGCAGGGGCAAGATCGGAATACATTGACAATATCACGGCAACGCGGGTCTCATATTCTAATCGCATAAAAAGGGGATTCCCGATCCTCTCCACACCCCCAATAACACTAATGTACACAAACATACTGAATAATTCATGAATTTTTGGCATGACTTTTATGCAAATAGTTGTAAGGTCACTGACGCAAAGTGGGTGGCGTTACGGGAGGGGTAATGGGGGCTGAAAAATAAAGTTGCGTAAAAGTTCCAAATTTCACTAGTATCACAGAACTAGGTCGCCCCGATTCAAAACGTTTTTGTTGGTGGTCCGTGACCCCCTACAAAATGGCGCCAATGCAAATTTTCGCAAAACCCATTTTAGTCAGGTTAACTAGGGTTGCATTTCATTTAAACAGGCTTAATGTCAGCTTTATAAACGTGCAGTTCATATTACATGATAGTCAAGAGAAATCAATTGGTGCATTTTGCAGACCGATATGATTTTGTTCGACTGTTCGGCCATTCTACTTTTGAGGCCACTCACCGAAGGTTGCTATTTTAACAATTGAGCATTTTCAAAGCACGATGAATTCAACGAAATCAATTTCATTTCAGTGCAATGTAACCTCTCAGAGCTGTAAAAGGTTTCCCGACCCGCCTTTACTAGTGACAAATGAGACTTGCGTCGGGGGATGCTGTGGGGGGGCCCGCCCACTAAGGACGTTCTACTCCAAAAACAAAAACATGGTTCAGTAGTATTCCGAGTGCCCTATCCTGACGCTGCAAAAACAGAAATTATCGGCCCCCTTTCCTTCAAGGAAGTTTATTCAGGCTGAAAAGTTTCCCCCTGGGGGTAGGGGTTCCCTCAATTCTGTAAAAATCACAATATATAACAATGTCACTACAGACCTAATTACACTGAATATGAACTAATTATGCTGTAATCGGCAATTTGACCCAATTTTAGGGGCGTAGTGCAACGCCAATATAGGTAATAGAGTACTCCTAGTGCCATGCAATAGAACTAGGCACTTCATATTTTTGAAAGTACCACATTGAATCCCCACAAAATACCCCATATGGTGTTTTGCGCACTGTTGATAGGGCTGCTTATGCGCCCACACGACGCCCTAATAGCCGCCCTCGCCCATAACGCAGGAATGAGACATGCTATTGAGTTCGGGGTTCAGCATAATACTCGGCATAAACGTTTAGAGTCCGACTATGTCATTTCTGAGGAGGACGCCACTTTCCCTTACCCCAGGATTTCGCCATTTCGTCATGCTGCGCCTTTGGGTCTGAGACTGCGGCGAAAGGTACCCCGACCGAGTAGCATCCACCAATTTGCACGCGATTCCGACGCCCACAGGCCTCCTCTAGGGCCGATTGTCGTAATGCCCCCATAGCCGTGGTGTGTCCGAAAACTTCCCCTCAGAGTGTGTACATTTTTGGTCAAAAAGTTTGTTTCCATTTTGGACCACTTTGAGAGTTGTTACATTTTGGGCAGAATGTTGTTACATTTTGGACCCACCTTCCAAATTGTTACATTCTGGTAAAAAAGTTGTTACATTTGGGACCAAGTTGTTACCTTTTGGTCAATTGTTACATAATGGTCGTAACTGTCTTCCTCCACTAGGGGATATTTCACATTCATTCTTTATGAAAGCCATCCCCTGGCCGAATTTTAGGCGCTCGAGCGCTCCGATAAGTTTCGATTAACGTCCTCGGTAATACAAATCCAATATAACCATCATATTATTTTGGGAACCTGTAACGAACGCACTACAAATGGGATCTGCATCTTATCCGTAATTGTTCACAAGAGACGAAATTAGTTTTCCCTCATTTCCAGGCTAAGTTCCTATTCTCGTCTTTTTGTTATCAAGACGCGAATGCAAGCATTTCCTGTGTAATTCAACAATTGAAGTGCCTCCGCTTCATCCCAGTTACATGCGATCCGACTTGAGTAGAAATTATTTCAAGGAAACCTGTTGGATTCCCCAGTTTTGGATGAGGGGTTCTGACATACTCTATATTCAATTGTTTAGATCATCGGACAGATATCCTATTTTGCAATAGTTGTTGCATGAGCCGGAGGTACTGTGTTTCAACATTCTTCACCTGTATAACTGCATGATTGTATACATCCAGAGGTATACGTGTGCTGATGGAAACTCTATTCTAGGTTCACACCCCATTCCATACATGCTCCTATATTTGGAATTATTGCCCCCCAAAGTTTCGTCTCATTATCAAGAAATTAGAAGGAATCCATATTGCGCAATCACGCATGACGTCACAGTTGAACAATACGTGTAATTATGTTATGTATTCTGATGTTTCGTTGTTTTAAATAACTCAACATTCCGCATGAGTTCTGTTGTTTCTCTTCCACCAAATAAATCATCCACCTCACCAAACCACTATACAGCAATTCTCTCTCATAGACATATATTCTGTTCAAAAAGGAATTCATTTTAATTCAATGGAAAACAAAGTATGAATATTTTCAGGTCGTGCAGTATGAAATTTATTATTCATGATGGAATGCCTTCCGA
This sequence comes from Sclerodactyla briareus, assembly GCA_026419785.1. Classification (NCBI taxonomy): domain Eukaryota; kingdom Metazoa; phylum Echinodermata; class Holothuroidea; order Dendrochirotida; family Sclerodactylidae; genus Sclerodactyla; species Sclerodactyla briareus. The sequence goes on along the minus strand of JAODTK010004599.1, from coordinate 3,686 downwards.
TCTTGCGTAAACATTGCACAATCTTGGAATCTAACTCTATTGTAACGGAAAGCGTATGAACGTCGGGTTCGGACTGACGCATTCTGTTTTTGCCAACTATTATATTATCCTCCTCATGAGGTATCCTGGCCCATTTATCCTTTGATCAAAAGTATCAGATAAACTACCAGTAATGCCTCACCGATTTCGCCATCCGGTTCATTGAAATAAATACCTATAATTCAACGAACTTTTTGAACGTGCCTATGCGGATAGGGATGGGGATGGTCATCTTGTTTCATAAATGCAGAAAAGCTGAACATGTTAAAAAAAATCACATTCGACAAGAATATCAACATTTCGATATAATATTAACATGTCAATTGGTTTGAAAACATTATAGCATGTCGGAAGAATATAACCCCCCCCAAGCCACGGCGACGTGGTCCTGATCAACAATGAAGTGATCTAATAAAATGTGTTTCGTTGTCATAACATCCGCGCCTTGACAAGTAAGGAAATTCCATGACGTGTGGCATGTTACGACGTTGGTTAACTGGCTTGTTTACAGTCACTTGCTGCTTGGTCAAGTTGGGTTCATGTAATTGTGCTTTTGATGTGATAAGTGTAAGGTTTTGTTTTTGGGAACGTAGGGGAAGAGTCTTTCTATGTACCTATTGTTAATAGGCTATTTATTTTCCACACAGGTTTATTGTTATTGATTCCCACAGCAAGATAAAAGAGCCCTATAACTAGCCATCTTCACGGGATTGTTCGTAAAAGTTAATGTGAGTGCTTAGGAATAATTAGGGACCGTTTTCGTTCGGGGCTATAGTTCCGCGTCTCTTATGCTGTGCGTGTGTTCGATCCGTGACACGCACTGCGAAGTCTGTCCCGACAATTTGAAACCCCTGGCGAGCGTTGTTAGGTAGAACGATTTCAGAAGAGAAAATAGATTATAGGTGGATGGGTAACAACTAGCCGTCTTTAATGTATGATAGTTTTAATTATTTAAAATTTGTTCTCACATGTCATTCCTGTTTTGATAATGGTCATTCACTTCTCGACAGGCTTTTATTTTTTATGTGGACATTTGCCATTTTTTTTTTTTTTCAACATGCTCCATTTTTTTTGTGAAATTCATTGAACAATGGTGGAGCCCTAGTAACATATCTACTGGTTCATTTCAAACAATGGCGCTATTTACTGACCAGTACAGAGTTCCTTCATACATACTGAAAGAACCCTAAGAGCAGATGATTCAACGAAATCCTACAGAGCTGCTGTACTATATCCGAACGTTCACCTTGTCTGGGGATCTTGATCCAGTTCTGTTCCGTCGATCCCGTCAATCGACTTGATGTACCAATACCCACTTGCCTACATGAACTTGACTGCGTGACTACATGAACTCTATTGTCTTCGGCAAGGAATGAAAAAAGTAACATTATCCCTCGATTACTTTAGTCTGTGTTTAATTTGTGCACATCGCTTCTCATTTTTGTGTTAACGAAGCTCTTCAACGTATACGTAGACCTATTTTTCCTTACCACCTGCCCACAAAGGAGAAGGTGGGTTCTCGGATGAACTTGGTAAACATGTTAACCGACATCATCACTGACGGATATAAACATATGACAGCTGGTGTAATAATATTTCGTGGGATCACCCGATTACGAAAATTGGGAGGGGTTCCGTGTTGAATCAGGTGAAAGCTACACGAACTAGTTTAGAACTAATCTGTCTACATGCGCAGATAAGAGAGTAGAGATAATTTGCTCTGGCAGCCAAATGTGCATGTCATGAACAAAAAAAGAAAAAATAGTGTTTGAGCAGCGGCCTATATAGCGGATATACAGGTGAGTCAACATTGAATCTATAATATGCCGCTGGTTGCGGGTATGCATTTTTTTAAATGTATAAGTCGATACAGGACAATGACTGCCATCACATTCCGTCAGGAAAAAACGCATATTTCTCGGGCCAGGGCATCACTGCGGGTGAAATCATATATAATGATTTCACAGGGAGAAGATCTGCACTCTCTCCCCGTTTACAAAAACACCTACATTTGTTACGCCTCTGACCCTCGTAGCGGTACATATAGGCTATGACCAAACAAAAACCACTGCCACCACTTTCACACCCCGGCGGGGGGAAAAACGGCTATGCTTACGACTACTACTACTACTACTACTATTATTACACTACTACACTAAACTACTACTACACTACTACTAATACTACTACTGCCAGGATACAGTGGCCTAAAGCAAGTTGGAAAGTACAGCAACAATCGAGCGTTTGGGACTGTGCGAATACATGACCCCGGATAGTTTCGGAGGAACCACACTATATGTTTGCATGGAGTGCAATCGGGACCACGGTTGACACACGGGGAAACTAAAGTGGAAAACCCAAAATTGGCTCCATGAATACGAGAAAATCCTGCGAAAAACCACTCCATGTCGTTACCCAAGACGAGTGGAGCAAGTTACTGCCGCCGAAATGGCGTAACGGACGGCTGACTGTACTGGCCTGAAGGTCGAGACTGAGCTCTGATTACCGCTGCCCAAGACCAGGCCTAAGCACGATAGCCACGAATAAAGCCGCATATATTGAGGACAACGGCCGACAGTACTTGCCGAATGTGCAGGACATCAGAGATGACAGTGGACCACATCGTCGCTGGGTACCAGTAAACTGGCCGAAACCGAGTACCTGAAGTGACACAACAAAGTTGCACAAGTAGTCCATACTGCAACCTGCACCCATACGTGGTCGTCACTGGAGACCACCCATGGATGCACACCCTGCATACTCCGGGGCTTCGAAGTAAGAACAGATCGAGTCATTACATGCCAGGAGACTTAATCGTCCTGGATAAAACGGAGAATCGCGCTACAATAATAGATGTAGCTGTTTCCCTGACAATAATAAATAGTTAGGCAAAAAATCAAAAATGTGCCTTTTTAAGCCGCTGAGGCATTTTCGTAGAAAAGCATCGAATAGGTTATTCTGGAAGATTCATTTTGTGCTGAATCTGAACACCGGTTTGTGTCATTCAAATTGCCAAATTAGGTCAATAATTGGGTCAAGGTCATTAAGTGTCCAATTTCAGTCTTATCGCCCCCACAGAAAAGGGCTCATTCTACGTTCTAACTATGATGTCAATAATTTGCATTTTTTCTTCATAAACAATGCAGAGCATTGAAATTACAATATAAAGGAATTGGGTCCCCTCCCACCCCCCTCCCTAAATTTTTTTTTAGGCCAATATTAGGGTGAAAGGTCACTTAGTGTTATCACAGGAAATGTCTCGTTTTACTTCCTAATTACTATATGATGTCAATAATTGTGCACTGTTTCTTCAATAAATCATACCGAGCATTGAAATTATCTTATTGAAAGAAATTGGGTCCCCCTCCCCCCCCAACCCCCCCCTTAGCTAGGTCAGTAATTAGGGTCCACGGTCATTAAGTTCCAATTTCAGTTCATAGGAAATGGCTCATTTACTGCCTAATTAGCTAGGATTTCAATAATTCTCTTTTTCCTCATAAACAATGCAGCGCAATTAAAAATTATCGAATAGAAGGCCAACTTGTGGCTCCTCCAACTCCCAACCCTAATTAGGTCATATTAGGGTCAAAGGTCACCAAGTGTCATTACAGAATGGCCAACCCCCTCGGATTCTCGTTCATACAGGA